>BSAI01000101.1:24890298-25032101 GCA_036245035.1 Adrianichthys oophorus
CCCCCCCCCCCCCCCCCGTTGCTCTGGAGACAGCTGTGCTTTAACTCTTGCTGTTTTATGACCATCTCGACTGCTCAAAAATCTACAGGAACTTAGTGAAATGTGACCTTGGATTGTATGGAGACCTTGAAGGACAACTTCATAGATGCAAAATCAAAGAAACACAGCTCAAAAGATATTTTTTTTTTCTGTAAACTTTGACTCCTGGATGGAGAATCATCAGAGTCCAGAGGAATCCAACTCTCCAGTAAGAACCGAACCTCTTCGGCACACAGGATGAAAAAAGTCGAGAACACCTTCTGCTGCTTTTTTTCCCCATCTGGGCTTCAAGCTGTGAAGCAACCATCACTATAATCACTCTGTCCCGCTCTCTAGTTTTTCACTAAAGAACCTCCCCCCCATTTCCTTTCTCATCCCCATAGAAACCAGGTCCTGCTTCCATCTCTGCGCCAGGTGACGTTCAGTTTCTGAGCCCCACTAAGCTCAGTGGGTGTCTGTCAGATTGGGCTCACTATCAGGTGAGTTTATCTGTCATGGAAGACGTCCTCACAGTGCTGCCCCCGAGGGAAGATTAGACACACTGCACTGCCTCCTCTACTTTTATCCAAGCCCCCTCTCTCAGCATCTCCCTCCTCTGTCCTCCACCATCTTCTGTCTCGTCCTCCGTTCCCTCCTGCCATTTGTCAGCGTGTGCTCCATTGAACCAGGACTGTGAACAGGTTGCGGCGATGGAGAGTAGAGGCCCACCAGAGTCAGTCATTCGACCAAGACAGCTGACACATGTTGGAGCATAAAATTGCACGGAAACTCTTCCTTTCAGTTAAATCTGACAGCTCTGCTGCAGGAATATTGCCAGATAATAGTCGCTATAATGGCAAAAACACATGGCTGTCAGTCAAAATCAGGGATAGGCAACTCCAGGCCTCGAGGGCCGCAGTGTCTGCATGATTTTCAGATGTCTAGGCCCTATTCATGACTGATTACCTGGTTCAGGTGTGTTCAGCCAATTAGAACATGCCAGTGCATGGTATGTTGGAAAACAGGACTTTGGCCCTTGAGGCCTGGAGTTGCCAATTCCTGGTCTAAATGGTGGCCATGCATTTTATTTCTTTAAATTGTGAGAATTTAGTTTGAGCCTACATATCCAAAAATGTCCTTAAAGCTTCACCAAAACAGATTTTAAATTCCTCAAATAACAAAACTGCACACACTAACTGGGAATATTTAGACTGGAAGCTTGCATAATCTGGAGACACAACAAGGTTTAATCTCCCCCATGCCGGTACGGCACAAAGACGTTTTTGATAGTGAATTTTATAATTAGAGTTGTATTCATCTTGTGCCATCCCCCAAGTGGTTGCATTGTCATGCAAGAAGAGAAGCCCCCTCGGAGGCTTTTTAGAGCAAAAGGCATGTGTAATGAGTCATGAGGTCCCTACTCACTCAAAATGACATTAATTGTTGTCCAGCTGGAAAACCACCAACAAAGGTTGGGGCAACTCCTCTCCTTCACTGCACAGAGTCGCACAGTAACTCTGAACTCACAGGTGAGTTTGCCAATCAGAATGGTTGTTTACAATGACGACGAAATGACACAGACCCCCCATTTGGAATAGTTTTCCTTCAAAATAACGTGAAGATTTCAAAAAGGTTTTAGCTTTGATATAAAAACAAACACATTTTTTTTTTAAAATGGCAGCTTTTCTGTTGGTTTTATCTCCATATTATACTTTGGTCATCTGGAAGTGACAAACAGACCTGTGTAATTTTTAGAAGAATCAAACAAAGTAAACTTTTGGGTTTCCTTGGCAATCAGGGTTTTTGTTAACCCCGCCCACAGTCCTAATATGATCATAGCATGTCATTTTGTTTCATTTAGCTTGAGCCAGGGATTTGTGTTTTAATGTGCAAGCAACGGAGAAACGCCACATTTCTGAGCCACGCTAACACCATTAAAAAAAGATTAAAACCAACATTTTTCCCTAGTAGTTTCCCCAGTGATGATCGAGGAGTTATGAGGTGATAGATTAAAATCTCTCCAGGGAATTTAAATTAGTCCTGAAGGTAATTTCATTCAAAATTCAAGATGGCATGCCTGTTCCTGATCTCAATGATCAATGAAACTTTGGTTGTGGTTGTAGACTTAAGCTGGCACCAAGCGTGGGGATTTTCATGAAGATTGCTTCAACAAAAGTTTTTTTTCCTCCATATTATGCAAAAATGGGAAAATCTGACTTTAAAGGGTTAAAGAGCATAACCCCGACTACAAAAGTAGCCACAATGAGAATTTGAGAGTATTTTACAAAAGGAAGACATGATGAATGCAGGGTTTTATAAAGTGAACCTGCCAAGTAGATCAGCTGATTAGACCATCAAAGAAATCCAAAAAAGTGTTGTTTCTTTCTTCTGTGAGCCAAACTTGGCATGTTCCACCAAGAAATTAATGAATAAAAAAAAAGTGGAATGCATTAAGCATGTGCTCTTCAAACTAACTTAATCAAAGGGGCTTTGTGAAATTGAAAGCGATGGAAGCGGAAGGGTCAAGAAAGCTGTGCTTAACATCTGTCATCTTTGTGTTGACTCACTGTCATGGCCGAAGGGAATTGCTATAGGCTGTGGCTGTGTCACTTTTACACACACAACTGGTTATTGCTGTATTTGCTTGATGAATCTTGGCCCTGTTTTCATCTCCCTGTGCACAAATTATCATAATCCTAAAGAAAAGCAGATTTCAAAAATGTTTTTCTTTTAGGAAAACACTGTACTATGTGGGACAAACCCATTTTATTTCAGGGGTTTCCAACTCATACATTTTGTAGTAATAGAAATGATGAAGATGATAAAGTAAGGCGTACCACATGTTTTGAGTGTGAAAAAGTAACTAAAAAGGAATTGCATGTGGCAGTAAACAAAATGATATTCAGTTAGATTTAATTGACAATAAAAAATATTACAAATGAAAAAACAACAAAAGTTAGTTTATTTATTAAGAGGATTTAAGTTTTCATTTCATGCAATATTATTTTAAAACTACACACATTTTTGTGCAACTTGATTTTAATCAGTTTAGATAGTCTGACCTATATATACTTATTATATATAGGTTTAGGTATAGGTATAGTTATACTTTATTAGGCTTGTTTGGGGTTTTATCTTAGACTGTAATGCAAATTCTTGAGTTCTTTCAAGAATTTGCATATTTTAGAACATTTGAAATTTAACCAATTTTAAAAGCTCATTACGACAGAGTAGCAGGGCCACAATAATAATTTAAAAAATCTATTTTTGAGAGTAAAATAAAAAATGGACAAGAACAGGGGTCTCCAACCCTGTTCCTCAAGGGCTACCGCCCTGCTTGCTTTGCAGCTAACCCTGCTTCAGTAATTGCTGCTCACCTGGATCAGGTGTGTTCAGTCAATCAGAAACTGCGCTGATTCAATCCAGCTAATCAGCATCTACTGAAGCAAGGTTGGCTGCAAAACAAGCAGCAACAAGCCCTCAAGGAACAGGGTTGGAGGCCCCTGGACTAGAACAAAGTTGTAGAAATATGAGAAAAAAAAAGCATTTTAAGACAATAAACTTGTTCACAAAATGTTCACTTCTCATATTTTATTACTTTATTCTGGTTTATTAATTAATTATTTTTGGCTCCAATGCTCCTTTGTAGCAGATACTAAAACGTGATAAAATGGCAAAGAAAAAAACTCTAGTTTTCCTTCTGGAAATAGAAATCAGTATAAAGTAAATTGTAAAAAGTGTTTCGTGCCTCAAAATTGTTCTGCACAGGATCAAATTCTACCAGTCAGATTCTTTTTCATGTTTAACCCTTTTATGTTTCACCTTGAAATAAAAAAAAAAATAGAACCAGAAAATCCTCTTACCCCACATGGACACCACCGAGCCACCTAAAGTATGTCATCAGGATTAAAAAAGGGCCCCGACCCCACTGATTGCCTCGGACACTCAATCAGACTTCATTCTTTTGGGGGCTGCCACCTTTTCTGAGTTTCCTCTGACCTTAGAAGAACCGTGTGTGCGTGCATGTGAGGGCTAAAGCTTTGCAGAACTGGATCTTTCTCTAAAAATAGATTTTTTTTTTCTTTTTTTTTTCTCACCACAATAAAGGGACAAAGGAAGTGCCCGTGGGCAATGCGAGAGCAGAACAAGAGATGTGGGGACGGAAGACTTGGCTGTCATGTCCTTGGCCGTCTGCCTTACTGCCTGCCCAGAATGCTGGCGGATCAATAAAACCATGACATACACTCTATAACCTTCAGAGCTTAGAATAATTCTTTAGAAAGCCATCTAGAGGGAAACATCTCTTGTGCCTATGGATTGATGTTATGATGATCCCACTTTTTCAAAAACCATATTGCCTTTTTTGTCTTCTCGTCAATAGAGCTTTGTCATGGAGGGAGTCAATAATGGGAGGATTAAATAAACACAAACTCACACTCAGTAAAATAGCTTTCCTTCACCTGCACTCCATCTGAGAAGGAGCTTCGCACTCAAATTTGATCCCTTCATTTTTTATCAGCGTGAAGAAAAAAAAACTACCTTTCATTTTTATCAGGCGGTGCTTAATCCTCAATGAATACATTTGCAGCATGCACACATGTTGGTGTGTGGGCGTGCGTGTGTGTGTGTGAGCTAATCTGCCACAACGTCACCAAACACAGACTTTTTCAGCTAGATTTATTTTCTAATGTTGACGTTTATTGCTTGAGCACACCTGCCATTCGTCACCCCCTCTCCTCGTCACCAATAATCCAAGAGTCAGTTTGCTAAAATGTGACTCTTAACTTTTATTTGGCTCTTATCCTTTTTTTCTCGCTTCTCCATCTCTTACTTCTTCCCCATCTGACTCTTTGTTGAGGTGAGATGGCAGCTGGCCTCATGGATGAAATGCCCCCCCATATCCCTCTTTCATTAAGTGCTCGTCACATGCTACCCCACTCATCACTCAAACACATTGCTTCTGGAGTGTGAGAATTGAGGAAATGTAGTCTGTTCCTAATAGAAGTACCGGTATGTCAAAAAAAAAAATCACCTAAATCAGAACGTTTTTACAAATTGACGACTTTTCTTCATACAATCTGTTATTGTGGCATAGTCGTACAGTAAACATTTTAACAGGCAGAATAATAATAAAAAAAAACATTCTTTTATACGTTTAGCATCTGAGCTTTAGCTCCAGTGTTTACCGTTACTCTTCAACCGTTTACGCAATTAATGTAATTCTGTTGCAGAGAAAAGCGGCTTTGCTCCGTTATGCAATACTTTACGTTATGCCTTAGTCACAAGTGCCCTTGGGGGTCCATACAAGCTGTCTGCGTGGAACAAGCATCAAGTGTTAAACCTGTTGAACTTTGACCAATTATGGAGTTGGATTTGGTAGTGACATATGGGTAGTGTAATTTTCAAAACATGACAGTGCCAACTGCTTGTTGTTGGGGTTTGTGCTCGGCTGCAATTCTATGACACCAAGTCTTTCACAAATCGGAACAGAGCTGTAAAAGAAAAAGCCTGAAGCAAGATTCACAAAATTTGCACCGCTTCAACATTTTGAACCAATTGCCTCTTTCAACTGTCAGCACATGCGCTAGTATTGTGTAGCAACAGACACCAGATGCTAAAAGTGCATACAAAAATCCATGTGAGGCACCCGTTCAAGAATGGATGTTCAAATGTGTACGTAGCTTTAGGTAGGTGAGATGTAGACATGCCGTATGGAATTTTCAACCATTCTACGTTATAAGTGCGTGTAACTTACATCATCTTTACAAATACTTTACGATAGACTTATCACACCCACAACAATTGCACGTTCCATTTTCATGGCTTTTCTTCAGGTGGCCATACGACCCCTTAGGGAACCACAAGACATACCTGCTCTCCCCTCAAGAGGAGACCACTTCTCTGTACAACTCTCCATGGCCCCGGATAATCAAAAAATCCAAAAATCAGCATGGATGAATGTGACTAAGGCTTAGTAATGTGTTGCATTTAGATGCAAAGCCGCCTTTCTCTGCGTCAGCTAATTCGCTTAACGTCCATGCTGATCTTTTCTACAGGTTCTTCCTAACTTTGGATCAAAGCTCTTCTGCATGTGTTCTGAAAAATCCAGTTTCCTTTCTGAATGCCTCGCCTCCCTGAGTAGCTCGTTAGGTGACAGCATGTCCACATTTAGCACTGACCTGTGCTTTGTTCTGATGCCAGGAGGGGTGCAAGCTGCAGGCAGCTGCAGGTGCTGTGCTGGTTAATGATGGTCATTAAATACCTTGAAAACTGTTATTTTCACGCCATTTTAAATGCAAAAAACCTGTGGGCTAGGCAGAGCTGTAACTTTGTTTGACAACTGGGGTTGATGGAGGAGTTTTTTCACCTTCCATTTATATGATATGGAGTCTTTAAATGCATATCTAAGGCATAAACGTACGGTTTGATAAAACCGCAGACATTGCACAGTGACCTGATCTCTGCCCACCCAGGAGCAACCCTTACTGCATTTTCTCTTTTTGCAGCTCAGGCTGGATTCAGACTGATTGACCCGCCCCACTTCTGGTGTTCAATCTGGGCTTTAGTGTGAAAACAATAGCGCTGTGGCAGCGATGCAGAAAAAGAAAGACGGCGAGATAAGACGGGGTTGGGAGATAGTTGCGGGGCGGCAGAGTGAGACAGAGAGGCAACACATAATTTGGAATTCACAGCCGATGTGCCGAGACCCATCTGAGCCTATTCTGTGTCTGATCCTGCTCTGAATTCTGAAACACCCACAACTCTGCGCTCCCCCGCCCCTCTTTTTTTTTTATTCCTCATCCAGACTCCTGTATTTGTTCTTCTTTTGGGCAAACATGATGGTCTCCTTTCTGTCTCTTTCACCTTTGTGTCTCTTCATCACTGTGTGAATGAGATTCATGTCCTACCATGAAGCTGTGAAAACACAGGCGTTCCCTGGGGTCTCAGCTGTCAGAGAACAAATAACATACAGACAGGAACTCTGTTTGTGGTGCCTTATTGAATGTTTCATCTTAATCTTTGAAATATACATTGCAGAGGTCAGGGACACAGACCACTGAGGTGTGTTGTAATAATATTGCCCTGCCTAGCCGACGTGAGCACATATTTGGTATTAGTTCAGTCAAATGAAGGGGTGGTGGTGGTGGGGTGCATCTGTCATCCTGAAGAAGTGCCTCTGGTTGACATGACCGGCAGATGTCCCTGAAGAGCCTTCGTATCATGTTTGAAGTGTCCGTGCCAGTGCGCTGTGGGGTGAATTTTTGTTGCAGAGAAATGCGTGCATCGCATTGGTGACGTACGTGACTCCGGCAGAGCGGAGATGGTGGAGTCGGGGAGGATGCAGGGACGAGGTTTTACATATGTTTGCGTGAATCCATGCGTGCAAAGCTTCGGAAAATACAAGAAACAAAAAAAGGCTTTCCTTGTCAGGCTTTAGTTGAGTGTTTTTGTACATCTTTTAGAGATTTTTTTTTTTTTAGCCAGAGTGAAGGTGCTTGCTGACGGTTTCAATTATTAAAAAAGAAAAGCACTGTGCCAAACTCCACACCCAGTTTCCTTGATTATTCTGAGTCAACTTGAGAATTTTAGCAGCGGTGCTTCAACAAATCTGCAGACAGAGCAGAAGCCCGGGAACCCTTTAGCCTTTAACTGCTTTTATTGTTGAGAGATAATAGATTAACAGATTTAAAGACCGAATAAGAAAAGAACATCCCCGATGTATTTCTCAGCAGCCCCCTTAACATGGTTTTTTTGACTGTATTTGCAATAAAACTCTATCTTGCACAGTTTTAAGAAGGTCATTAAACATGCACTGAAGGACTTTTCAGCTGTTTCAATAATGTTGGCTTAACTGAATCATTTTGATGAGACTCATTTACTCCATGATTCATGGATCCATTTGGTAAAAAGGGATTTTTTTTTTTTCGAATCTCTCTCTGGCTTGTTGATCTGGATAAGGATATTTCCTGTGATTCTAAATATCTAATCTTCTGAGTTCAACACTTGACCTCACAGTCAAGGTATCCTTACTAATTTAATCCGAGTGTTCCAGAAAGTTTGTTTTTATTTCATAGTTTAAAAAAAAACAAGTTTATTATTATTTTTTTTTGCCTGCTTTAGTTGGCTCTACACTCAGGATTAAATTACCAGCAGAGCAAAGCCAACAAATGTGCAGTGGTCTTGAAAACCCTGAAGCCCTGTAAGTCCCAATGTGTCAGTTCACAACTAATTAATTACATTTCTAATTAGTCTCACTGAGGGACGGCTTATTAATTTTACGAAGACTGATTTTAGATTGCAAGATCTAAAATCGGCTCAAACCGTCTGGAAATTGTTACCTTCAGTGCTGGATTGACTGAACTTAATTTATTAGTTCATTTAAATTGTGCTTTTTTTTTTTTTTTTTATTTTTGTTCATGTGAGCCTGTGTGATGTTAGAGGTCCTAAACAAACATAAAGCCTCACCTAAAAAATATATGTTTATATATTTTATTAATTTAAAAAAATGAGCTTTTGTTTAAATGTTAATTTTTTTATATTTGCTTTAATCTTTTTTACTTTCCATTTACTATCTGACCTAATGAGTTGATCTGTGGCAGGAGCTTGGAAAAAAAAATATACCCAGAAAGGATACATTGAAAAAAAAGTTGTTTTAAGGGGTACAATATAAGCTAACAGGTAAATATTGTTTTAGTAATTGTTGGTATTTTAAAGGAGACAACATTATTTAAAACAAAGATTTACTTAAAGACAAAAATACATTAATTGTTAAATACACAGGATAATTTAAAAGTAATCTTAACAACTGATGCCAACTTATTTGTTGTTCCTGATGTAACAAATCAATTAATTGACAGTGAAATTTTTAATTGTAATTGTGTAGTAAAAGCTCAAGTTCAAAAGTAAATTTAAATAAAATGTAAATATAAATTGATAAAAATGTAATATTCAGGAGCATATTTGCACACACATCCCTGTGTTTTAGTGCAATAATGGATACATTTATAACAATGACGGTGTATCTAACCCAATTTTTGGTTCAGAAAAAAGTAATTGGGTAAAAAAACAGGAATAAAGCAAAAATAAAATAAAACAAATTCATATACCAATTGTGGACAAAGTTAGTGTGCATGCAATGTGCACAATTCACTGATATAATACCAAACTAATTGTACACCTTAAACATTTTCCATTTTGTTCAATTTGAACGCTGAGCTAAAATGAAGATTTTTGCATCACAATAAGTTGAATCAAAAATTTGCATCAAACCCAAAAAACTCTGAAGTTCATCTTCATTCTCACATACTGTAAAAAAAAATGACAGTATGATGCTAACCACATTACAAACTCCTTATGCTGAAACATAGACACAACTGTTCGTTTTTTCTGCAAGGGAAATCAAATTTTTGAGGTAAAAAAATACAAAGTCAAATAAGAGGCTGTAATGTTATCAGAGTCTGCGAGCCATAACCGTGATGATATCTATCTTTCCCAGCCAAGGCAGGGTAAGTTGATAAAAGCAATACATTGTTGGCCACATAAGCGCTGATGCATATAGTTACACATCCAACATCTTATATTAGGTCTGTCAAGAAGAGAGGGAAGTAGATGGAGGAACAGTTTCTGTTAGACAGGAACACAGGGAGAGGACAAAATGGTTGATGGATGGAAACCAGCTGGAAAGAGAGTGAAAATGTACCTTTATGTTCATTCATTAAAATACATATGTATTTGTGGATGTATGGTATAAAAAACATGTTGTGTTTTGTTTGTCATCCACTGCCAATCCCCTGATTCCAAATTCAGGCCCCAGTAGGGTTTTCAATTATCTGAACAGCACACTTCTCCTCCCACTGAATTAGCACGACACACAAGTGTGTAATGAAATTTGATGTGGTGGCTGCTCCATTTGAAAACAGCAGCCTGATTGATTGTCGTGTTGGCCATGCTTTCCAGCATCTGAGGGATGAGAGTGGCTGTTTGAACAGATTGTTTACATGTGGTATGAGTTTAGCTCGTGTTTTATTTTTGTTTATTTCAGAGTTGAACTCCTGCCTTTGTGGCAAGCTTTCAAGATCCCCTCTCAGGTGTTCCCAGTGGTCTTGTAATTATGATAATGCTGTTTTTAGCATAAATCTAAAAGCCTCTAGTTGCTATAGTTTCTGCAGAGTGGCAGTAGTTCAATAAAAGTTTGCTTCTGAGTTGTGGGCAGGACCAATCCTGCCCCCCTTCCCCTCCCTGAGCTCTCTTTTTGAGCAGAGCAGGGAGTTTGTGGCCTGCCCAGCGTATTTCTACATCACAAATAATCTTTTTCAAACAGCATTTTTGTCTGCTCCTGATTCACAACAGTTAGGATTAGAAAAACTCTAACATGCAATTTTTATCTTAATTTTCTTTGATTTATGTCCTCCCTCATCAGAAAAATGCAGCAAGAACATGTTAAAAACACCTAAAACACAATTGTCCTTGGAGTTGGTCTTTTAAGAATCCTTTCTGTAAAATTTTCACTAAAAGATGCTTTTTTTAATGCAGTCATTTTTTGTGCATATATTTGTGCTGAACTTGTTACTTCTTACAGGGTTCTGTTTTTGGTTGCTATAGGGCTTCAAATTCTGCTCCTACAGGACTTGCATGATGTCTGATTTTAATGAAAACCATGAAAGCTGTCAAACCAATACAGCATTTTTGCACTTTCTATTTGTATATCTCTATTGTTTAGGTCGAATGGTTCTGAGGTCTTATAAGCACTGTCCTGGTTTTTATTGCAAACTGTCTGTACACAAGTTTTAGTCAGTTTCCTCCACAAATAAATCACCTATTTAAAATCACCTATTGTAAATTATTTCTTGTTGAACTGTTTGGTCCAAATGTTTCCCCCCAAATTGATTTTTTCTAATAAAATTGTATTAATAGGTTATTTTTGGGGGGGTTTGATTCTTCATTCATGTAGTTAGTTGCCTGTGCAAATGTTGATTGTGTTGATTATTATTTTTTGAAACTTCATGAAAAATGTATTAGTCTAACTTTACACTACTGTGAATAAGTGTTACCGCAAGCTGGCATTTTGAGCAGCAACTGATTTGCGTTAAAAGGTCATGTGAGAGATAAATACTCTTTCTATGGGAGCCTGAGAATATTCCTTTTGGCGTTAGCTATTTCTTCCATTGCGCAACCCAACTGGATTCTCAGAGGCACAGAGATCTTGAATGAGATGCTCTGTGTGGGAAACATTCTTGCTCACCTCCACAAACTGTCCCAAATTGCTCCTCTGATGTCAGACTGAGCATGCAGTTGTTCTTAGCGGTTGGAATGTAAACACGACAATCAGCATTTTAATTCGTGATTGCCAAACAAGCCGTAAGCTAATCACAGTGAGGAGGTAACACAGAGAGCATGAAGGAAGCAAGACTCTGAGACATCTGTTTGCAAACTGACTTTTTCTGCAAATTTCAGGTTAAAAAATAGCTATGCTTTTAATAAAAGTTAAGTGCGATCATTCACAGGAAAGGAAAATCAGCGACAATTACATAACTGCTCAGATATTGCCTTTCTGTTGACTCTACTGAGTCATATATTCAGCTGTTAAAGATATTAAAGTGTGGCTGTAGTGTGTTGATGCTCCAGCAGTGACCTAATAATTGTGATAGCCCTGGGTCTGACAAGACCTTTGGTTGGAAATATATTCGCAATCCACAAGCCCTAATGCCTTTAACCTTTTCATCACAATTCATTACTAAACACAAAGAGCTGACAGGCAGGACCTGATGCTCATCATTAGGATTTATTTTCTAACGCCTTTTCAGTGGAGTCAAGCATCGTTTGAGAGCTGCGCCACGGAAGCTGCAAAGCTGCTTCAGCTTCCATCTGAACTTTGGAGCAAAATGGTTTCCCTCAGGAAAAACAACATTGTAAAAAAGTATTTTTAGGGAGGAATCAAATCAATGCAAAGGAAAAAAAAATTCAATCAAGGTCTAGTAAATTATTTACTGTTCATTTGAGCTGGAAAAAGATCCGGGAAACCTTATTTGATTTCTATTCGGGTGTAATGTAAAACAAGGGCACAGTGTTGCCCCACCCCAATCCTTTGCCATTTATTTAAAGGCTACAATCACTGTAATCCTAAATATATCTCCCCTTAAACAAGCTTGAAGGTCAATAAAATATTTGAAATATTAACAATGCTGCCCAATGCTTGAGCAAACTGCAGTCGTTCACAACGCGCCGCCTGTCTGAATGAACTGATGAAATCTCCAGTTGCCTTTTCCCATTAATACATTCATTAGGGCGCGAGAGCGGAGGAATGAAGACATTCACTGCTCAACGATTTGCAGTCAAATTATAGGAGATATCCAGCTCGTTGTGATATCTTAAATGCAGAATTAAAAATGCATTTCTTCCTCTTCCTTCAGAGGCTCTCGAATCCAGCCAATCGGTTGGCGTTTTCCCCACATCTCCCACACACTTTACTGTACGTCTTCATCATATTCCCTCAATCCCCTTCCTTTCTCACCTCAACACACGTGCAAATATGCACATATGCACTGTACGTCTCTATACTGCAAAGGCGGCTCATAACTGTTTGTTGTTGGCCCTCGTTCTGGCAAAGCAGATGGCTGCTTTTCTGCACCACATGGCCAGCACTCAGGAGATGAGGGGAGGTCTTTAAGAAGAAAAAGACTTTCAATCTGTTTGACTATAGTCCCTCCTCTTATTCAGATCTTTTTTCTTTTTTTTTTTTTTTTTTGGCGAGGTTATATCCAGCAACTTTTCACTAACACCACCTCTCCGTACCTCCACTGTGGAGGTTTAGCAGCCTGCTTTCCTCTGATGATTATGTTAATGCTTCATGGCTGGAAGGTCACAGTGTGAAATAATTAAGATGCTGCATGAGTGCTCGGCCCACCGGCCAGGAGCTGCATCCTACAACACCCCGCTCTCCAGCAGAGTCTCTCTAACATGTGGGAAAACCCTGCATCTGCACTGAGAGCTGCATCCATTATTCATGCTGAGAGCTACTGTAGTTTGAATGTGATGGAGTGACTGTTGAAAAGTGCCATTTGGTTTTTTTTTTTGTTTTTTTTTTAGAGCTGTTTAAACATTAAATGTTGACTTTGGTTTAGAAATTAAATGAAGATTTGACTTATAACTGCTTAAAAAAAACCTTGAAAGAGTCTACAGAAAATAGGACTGAGAGAAAAAAAAAGAAGACGTACTATGTGGAGCATGATGTAATCTGCCAGGCGCGGGGCGCTGTCGATGCGGACCAGGATGCCGTCGTTGATGGTGGTGCTGAAGCCCACTGCCAGCCGGTCCGCCCTGGTGCTCGGCCTCTCGTTGTTGGGCCATGTGTATGTGATCAGACCCCCTCCTTTGCCGAAGATGTAGGTGGTGCCAGCTGTGAAGAAAATCAAAAAGAAGTACAGATTAAAAGAAAAAAAAAAAACAACCAAAGCAGCCCTATATCAGCGTATAATATCAGCAAATTCTTTACAGTTACAAAAGTGCCCAATTCTACTTCAGAAAATGAATATAATTCAACCACCACCACCACCTTTTTGGGTAAAAGTCAGAAGCTCCCCTGACTCCATCTCTGGCCTATCCAGCTCTTAAATATAGTGCCTTTCCAGGGAATAAGAGCCGGTGTGGCCGGGATGGGATAAGTCTCCTCATGTATTATTTATAAAAGCTGCAACCTAAGAAAAAG
Source organism: Adrianichthys oophorus (assembly GCA_036245035.1). Classification (NCBI taxonomy): domain Eukaryota; kingdom Metazoa; phylum Chordata; class Actinopteri; order Beloniformes; family Adrianichthyidae; genus Adrianichthys; species Adrianichthys oophorus. The sequence goes on from BSAI01000101.1 coordinate 24,904,022, forward strand.
GAGGTTGGCAAAAGAAAGGAGAGATGGGGTGATGGCCAGGGGATAGGCATGAGGATCGAAGAACTTTCATCGGGCTCAGTTTGACAAATGTACAGGGGAAAAAAGAGGCATACTTTTGTGTGTGGAGGGAGAAAAAGTCTCCTGATGTTTGTTAGATAAGCCTCTATGCAGATTTACGTCAGATTAAAATCTCAAAATGGACTGAAACTGGCCTCGAGCCACAGAGTCCTTGAAACTTGTTTGGTGATTTCCATTTTTGCGTTATTATTTGGTTGCAGGGTTGGGTACAATTTTAACTTCTGCATGTTCCCTAAGGTGTGTCAGAATTTATCCAGCCGATCCTTGAGCCTTTTAGCTTTCTAGTTCCCATTTAGGCAAAGATAATCGAGAGATCAAAAGCAAAGGACTGGTGCAGCAGAGGGTGAGTCAGTGTGGCAAATGAAGCCTGAGGAGGGCGGAAAGCATTTGGTCCGCCTCAGAGCCTGACAGAGGATTGCTAATGAAGCGTCTGAATTTTAACACCTATGCATTCATTTCTTTTTTCCTGCCTTTAGACTGTCCTTCCGCATCACTTCCCACCTCTGGCCGACTCCATTTGCTTTCTTTCAGAGTCACCTAAACAGCTGTTGGGCCCTGTGATGGGTGCCCAGCTGTCTTTCCGTTTCCCCTATGAAGCAACCAACAATCTGCTCTGTGGTCCAAATACCCTGGAGGCCAAAGGAACATATGGATGAGGAACGATACAAGAGAAGGAGAGGTGGCCAGATGAGCATTTCTATTTGCCTTCAGGCATGAAAACAGGTCTGTTTTTGTGGCATCAGCATGGCAAACCACCAGCTAATTTCATTCACAGGAGATAAAGAAAAACCTAAACAAGAGGGCCAGTGTCAATCATTAGCTGCTTTCCCTCCTGTAACTACTATATTTTTTTAGAGTCGCCTTCTTCTTTTGCATAGTTTGGCCGGGGTGTGGCTTAAACGCAGGTGCGACTATTACTACGTTCACACTAGGCTCAGAAACGTGCTTCCAAGCGACCACTTCCAATTAATCGTCGATTAAACGCCCGTATATGCAAGTTTTGGGCTTCTACGTTCCAAGCTCTGGCGTTCACACGTCACTGCGCATGTTTTAAAGTCCATTTTGGGCTCTTCACACAAAATGCACATTGAAAGTTAAACCAGTTGAACTTTGAATACTCAAAGACTCGGATTTGGTAGTGACATATGGGTAGCGTCCTTTTCCATGGCACCTATGAAGCTTGTTTTGGATTGTGGGAGGGAGCCAGAGTCCCTGGATAAGACCCAAAGAAAAGTCCCAGATGGGAGTTGAACTGAGACCTTCTTGCTGTGAGGTAAGGGCGCTAACCATTGCACCACCTTGCAGCACTTCTTGTTCTCGTACTCTGTTAAATACATGTTTCTGATTTATTCTTCTTTATTATGCATTTTTTGATGTTTCCGAAGCATCTCTCCAGAGTGACTTATAGTCCAAATAATACAATATTAAATAGTGGTGGTTGAAATATGATTTTTCCAGGTTTTGTCAGGAAACTGCAGATTCAATACATTTCTATAACTAGCTTTTAAGCCATTTTTAACTTGTGATTTGGAGTTGAAGGAAAAGATAACACCATGAAATCTACAAATAGCAGCAGACAGACTGCACCAGATCTGTCCTTGCTGTCTCTTTCCTCACAGTTAAAGCTGACTTGGGATCAGTTTCCCAGACAAGCAAGCAAACTTTGCCAACCACATCTAGCACAATCTATTTTTTTTCTTTGGGGGATGACGACAACGAGTGGCAAAGACACAACCACCCCACGGAGCCAATTATCACTTTGAGAAGATTTGCTTAGTGTTTTAAGAAGACAATGTTTGGCATGTAATATACACAGCTACTAATGTGCACACACACACACACACACGCACACAGACGAGATGACGGAGGCACGTTGTGAGATTGAGTAGAGGGGGTGCAAACGAGTTTGCAAATCTACGACTGCTTCTCACGTACAGTCATGCAAGTGTGTGATTATCTGCACCAGTACAGAGAAAACAGAGATCCCGGGATTGCAGATGTGTAGCACTTTTCCCAGAGTAGCTGCTGGGTCCAGACTGCTCTGGCTGCATATCAATTTTTGCTGTAACTGAATGCTGAAGTTATAAGCAAGTGTGAAGATTTCTATAGAAATCAAAGTTGTACTTACTGTTCTCAATGAGTAAAAGCCTGTGGGCTTTTCACTGGTGAATGGGTGATGCACCAAAATAATATTGTTTCCAGAAGATTTGACTCTTTTTGCAAGAAGTCCATGTATGCAATGTAAAAGTGCTGAAGCCAACATTTCCAGTTCCTAAAAATAACATTCCTTTGGAAGGTAATCCAAGTTCTTTATGTACGATCATCTGAGAAACCAAAATGTCCGCTCTACCTTCCCAAAAAATATTACCACCCACTATGTTTTCACAGTATATTAGAAAGTATTTTACCCCAGAAACTTTGCTTACATTAGTTTTGTCTTCTATCATCATTTTTGTCACTCCGGAGATATTCATTTCAACAGTACATAACATCAAAATTGCATTTTGAGTATTTATTTATTTCAATTGCTGTGAATCAGGAGCAGAAAAAAATGCAATTTGAAAATAAGCATATTTGTGAAGTAGAAAATTATTGGGGTGGGCCACAAGCTCCTTATTACTAGCAATGGCAGACGACATCTTAATTTTTCTTGTTCAAGTTGGCACCGGGCTCAAAACTATACAGCTGGATAGCTCCAATATCTAAATATTTTGTTGCACCACTAGTAGCTTGGGGGTGTGAGGGGCTGTAAGCTAGCGGGAGAGAGTGTAAACAGAGAGCTCGCAGTCAATGGGAGAGGAAGGGGAGCAGGGAAGCTCCTGCCAAAGGTCACACCCACAGTTCAGAGGTGAATTTCTAATGAGCAACTGCTGCTCTGCAGAAGCTATTTCCTAGAAAACAACTTTTTTTTTTTTTTTTTAAATATGGCTGAAAACTGCAAAATCCTACCTAAAAGACCACTGGGAATGCTTTGAAATTAGAAAAAAAAGATGATTGGAGTGGGTTTTAAAGAAATGCAATCTTGCAATGGCTAGTGGGTAATGTAGGGAGAGTTTTTGAAGGTTTGGCTGCAGCGTGAGGAATCTCCATTGCTTTGATATAATTATACAACGAATTAAAAGGATCCCTGAGTTAAATAAGGCCAATATGATTCTGTTTGTATTGTTCTTTAATGTTTTACAACAATTTAACACAAAATACTTTGAATTAAGTTTGGAATCACTATGGTTTGTTTTGAGGAAAAAGCATTGCTGGCACACTCTGTGGCTTACAGCATCCATCACATGGCCCAGCTCCATTTATTTGCAAACAGTGGACAAGAGACTAGGTCAAAGACTTAGCCTCTATTACACAGAGATCCCCTGGGGTGTGACAGTACAGGCAAAAGGTCAGGACACCTGTCTGTGGGACGGATATGTCCTTCAAGCCCCAACATTGCGTTGCCCAACCAGATAAAGCATAAAAAAATAACAAAAAAGGGAAGCCAACTCACACAAAAAGTAGAAATCATAAGAACTTTACACACCAGCAAACAAGAATGAAAGATGGAATATTAAGAACTTCCATTTGAATAAGAGACTTATCTGCACTTGTTCTCCTCGCTGTGTACATATAAAGAAAAAAGCACAACAACCCAATCTATAAAAAGCACCGGGAAATCACGCAGAGCAACTGGTTGACGTTACATGCAGATAATTGGTTATATTCAGACTACATGCTGTGATAAAAGCTGCTGTTTAGTTGGAACAGGGTAACAGCAAATGACCACGATAAGCATCTGTCCTACTGCAAAAGCTGAGGAACATTGACTTCGTGCTTGGAGAGGAAATTCAGGTTGTATAGAAAGGTGTTAATGGACTCCTTTTTTTTGGCTTATTTTAATGGAAAATGTATGAAGTTGTACGCATGAATGTAATAATGGCTTGTTGCAAAGAAAAGTTGAAACTATCAGCGACCCATGAGGCACAGAACTGCAGTAGGTAAATGCTCTCAAGTCCAGCTTTGTGCATGCAGGCACACATGCACACACTCGCGGGCGAACACACTTCTTTCTTTTTCTCCTTTCTGGCTATGTGTGTTGTTTATGCGCTTTTATGTCTTTTCCCTCTTGTTATCGCTTGGGCTTTCTGCAGAGCTGGCACCCCAGGGGATGCAGAAAGAAGACAAACACGGTTTGATGTGGTCGAATTTTCTGCCATCGGAGAATGAGGCAAAAAGAAAGGAAAAACCTCCAAAAACAAACAAACCATGTCATGAAAGTCAGATGCAAAACGTTATTACCTCCTCAGTCATGTTAAAAAAAAAACCCTCTGCCATTACGACGCTTTCCACTGCCGTGCATCAAACATGGGAAATTATTAGGCATGTCATCTTTCACTAACCTCCAATGAAGATTCATTGTCAGTGGAATGAAATTGTAAGATAGTCAGCTGTGTAATCACTGGGATTTATCTCCATTTTACAGCATCGTATCGTTTCATAATTCATATTTCCAACTGTTGCCTCCTCCTTTAGAAAGAGAAGGACCGATGATTGAACCCCTTTCTCCTCCCCGGGTCTGTGTTCAATCAGTCGCTTAAAGCAAGTTTATAGAAACAGGCTGAAATGCTATACATTAATGTCCTGCGTTGCATACGTGTTGACAGGCGTGAGTACACACACACACACACTATAGTTGTCTTTGCATTGTGACCACATACGTCGGTCTCTTTTCTTTACACTGAAGAAAATGCAGTGTATGATTGATGAAGGGCAGTGTGTTGTGAAGAATGGCTATATGAAGAAAACAGCCTGCCTCAAATGATTTACACTGTCTGTTTCCAAGTTATAATAAGTTGTAGCATTACCACACTGTATGGATTTACGCACCAAAAACCAGGGGTAATGGAAGTGGAAGAAAAGCTGAAAAAAAGGACAGAATGGACAGAGCAGTGCAAAGAGAGGAGTGGTTGTTTTTTCCCGGCTGTATTATGATGTATGTGCAAACCGTCTGCACTATAAAACCCATCAAGTTTTAGGATTGCAACTAAAATTCTTATTGGTTTTACAAGTCTTTTGTTTTCTCCAGACTGGGACCAATATTAAGATTTGTCATGTTAGGCTAATTAAATTCTATGCAGGGTATATAATTAACTAGCTAACATTTGATGGCGGGGGGGCTTTCGAGCGGAAACCTACAGAAAATGTAAATTGAAGTCAAAAGGGTCAGAAAAACGATGAGGCAGCTTCACACACAGTCTCTAAAAATGACTTTTAGAGATGCATGCACATGCACACCCTCTTTCACGGTTTATTTTGCATTGTGCTGCACTTTGTTAGAGACATATTCTAACTTTATGAGCCAGCTAACAAATACAACAATGCAATATGTGGGCTTAGTATGTTGCAATCAAAGGCTAATATGATAAGTTAGGTGCTAAATTATCTGATTTATGGTTTAACTGGCAAATTAATTAATTTGAGGCACGGTTTAGCTTGAAGGGGATTTGCAGCCTGTCATGTAAGCTGCTACAGACCTGATTCTCACACGAGCTTCTGTTCAGGTCATTCCTACCCAACTCAGTCGCTTTACAGTCACTGGCTGGTACAATTATCAAATAACAACCCAGTATAATGGATTGTAGTCATATAAAAGAGGTATTTAACTTAAAAAAGTATTGAAAAGTTCTTAAAGTCTCACTCCAATCTTCTAATCAATTTTAAAAACATTCCAAGTGGTCTTTTAATTGTAATTAGAGCCTTTTCAGCCAAGAAAAAAAAAAAAGGGTGTCGTTTTTTTTCGGACAAAGCTTCTGTAGAGGGGCAACCCTGCCTCCCCTTCCCGTCACCCATAGGTGAGAGCTCTCTATTTATGTTCTCTTCAGCGCTTACAGCTCCTCACACCCTAAAACTAACATTACAGATGAAACAAAAATGGCAAGTAATATTGAAGCTATCCAGCTGTACAGTTTGAAGCCAGATGCTAGCTCAGACAAGGAAAACAAAGACGCACAAACATGGATCTAGTTGTCTAGAAGTGAATGTATCAGAATGGAGCAGAGAACTTGTCCAGCATATTTTCGATGTTACAAATATGTTATTTTACGAATGTTTTTTTTTTTTTGCTCCTGATTCGCAATGATTTGTATAAAGAAATACTCAGAAATGCAAATGTTAGCATAATTTTCTATATATGTGTCCTTCAACATTAGAAAACTGCCAAAAGAACATGTTAAAACCACCAAAAAGAGGAGTGGATCTTTAAAGGTTGTTGAAATTCGAAATTTTATCCTGTAAATCTTTCAAAGGGTGATGCATATAAGCACTTTAGTGAAAATTGTCTTTGGGAACAAACTTTTCGGTGTTCATGATGTTGGATAACTGGACTCAAGGTTTTTTTTTGTTTTTTTTTTCCCTCCAAATCATTTATTGTGCAGGGAAGAAAAATAAGCATCATTTCAGGGTGACAAAGAGAGTCGATCCACAACAAAGGGTTGGAGCACACAAAGATCCAAGTCCACTGTCAGGGTTGACGTGTGAACACAGATGCAGACGACACTCGTAAATACGAAGTTCTCTCGTTTAATTGAGAAAGGTTCACAAGAAACTGAACACAAACTCATGAAGGTACAAAAGACCATCCGACAACCAGTGCAGGGGAGACGAAGACTTATAACACGAGGAGGGGATGAGGTAAATGGAAACAGGTTTGCCAATAAGGAGGGAGAGAACACAGGAAGTAACAACCAGCAACAAAATAAAACAGGAAGTGGAACCCAACAAAAAAAAACAAAACAAATGTCCTGGGTCCATAACCCCACATCCACACAGCCTCCATTTTGAGTATACTCCTTTGTAGCAGTTATTTTTGGGCGCCCTTCAGGAACAGAAACTGAAACATTTGCTGCCTTTGAAGCACACCCTGCAGTCGGACAGAGGCACAGTCATGCAGAAAGCAGAGATACTCACTATACTAAGCCAAAAGTTCCTTAAACCACATTGGGAACTTACGAGACCACCCAAAAACACTGTGACACATTGGAGGTCAAATCTGCCCCAAAATGTGTTTTTCAAAACCAAAATTTATGCTTGTGCTTCTTACGACAAGTAGCAAGAGGGCTCTGAGTTTCTCACGCCACCCCTCTTTGGCACGGAACATACCGTACTTGACAAGCTATACTTCCATGAAGAGCAGCTTGATTTGTCATCTGTGTCATGTTGCTGAGGAAGAGGTGGGAACTGTGGAGATGGCAAACAAGGAAAAAAATTGAGAAAGAAGGACTTTTTGCAGGAGGAGGAGAGAAAACGGAGTGAGGAAGAGGGAGGTGTCGTTGAGGTGACAACGGAGTGGCGTCGATGCTATCAAGGCTTTGCAGCTCTTTTCCCATCGGCACTCCAAATCACCAGCACAGATGAACGGGGAGATCAAGTCACAGATTTGCAAAGCAGTCGTGTCCCCTCACTTCATGTTAAAACTGCAAAGGGACTCATGCATGTCATGTACACGGACTTGAAAATAGCTACACGCTGACTAGAGCAGCAGAAGAGGAACCATAACAACTCCTCTCTCATTAACATGGACCTCCAAGATCCAGTCTCACCCTCCTGCTCCCCCCCCAAAAGCGTCACTCACACTTCTTTCTGTTATAGCAGAAAGTGGACAGAGAGGAAGAGTTTTGAATTTCTCCTTCTTGGCTCTCTGGAGATGTCAGCTCCCATTCTCTCCGCTTGGAAAAGGAGAAGGACACGGGAGGGGGCCTGAAGGGGATTTTTCAGGCTATAGGGTGGTTGGATGGAATGGTGGTGGTGGGGGGGTGTTGCTGCAGCTGAGATCCACACAGCACTCCAGGCTACAAAGAATACCTGTCTGCAGACTTTAGTGCTGCTCGTTGCCACCAGTAGAATTTTTAGAGAGCGGAGAGCAATGCTACAAAGAGATGAAAGGAGAGGAGCTAAGGGGGTGCTGGGTAAGAAAGATGGGCAGCAAAGGTGGAGCAAAATCAGCTCCGGACAGCATATGCGCACACAAGATTACAAGTAAACAACCGGGGCACTTACATACCAAAACGCTGTCTTCTGATTCCTCACTCTGAGAAATGAGCATTTTGTCAGCTCCATGTTCACGTTCCTCCTGCTTTGAGTGAAATTAGGACACGAGTGTCTCCTTCTCATCATTCATAATGCATGACGCACAATGTGTGTGAGGCATTCTGCCTTACTGGCGGGCCACACCAAACCCTGCTGAGGATTAGGTGAAGAAGATCTCCTAAAGAATAAGGGATTCCAAGATGGCTCCGGGTGGAAGCATCATTTATGATTGAATTTCCCCCAGAGGACACTGCAGCCTATCTTCCTTTTCTGATGTTTCGCAACTCCACTCTCACTCTGGCCCAATGCATCTCTGCTTCTCTCTCTTAATATCTCTGCAGCAACTGAGGCCTTCATTCACAACACTGCAGCCTCAGCCATGATCTTATCCCAAGGCCTGCATGACTCAGACTTCAGTTGGACACATTTACTCATTCTGGACTTTTTCAAACTTGCCTCTAACTTGGTTAAATGCTAACCTCAACTTTAGTAACTTTCACCATGGATTATGTAAAGTTGTGCTGTCGTCAGAGTACAGCTTTGTACAAAGATTTGCGCTCCATCAGGTTTTGTGAGAGTAAAATAAAGTGAACAAAGCTCTGCAGCAATTTAACAACACAGCAACCCTTTTATTTTCACAAATCAGTATTGAATCTCTGCTCTCTGTAGAACATTCTGTTTCAACCGTACAGTACCGTTTCATTGTTATAAACTAAATTGCCTTAACTCTCCCCATAACTGACGATTTAGAAGTGTCAATCAGAGGCCAACTTCAGCGTTGTGTTTTCAGAGTTATAGAACTTCTATGTTGCTCAATCTCTGGAACTGCACCATGACATTAAACTGTTGCAACATTAGCATGCTCTTGAAATGTCGATTTTTTTTGATGGTGGAGATCAGAGGATCGCAAGTTTAGACACTGAACCCCACAATGCTCCTGGTGGTTATGGGTTTGGCCAGTTAGCCTTTGTCAGGGTGTGAATGTGCGTGTTCATCGGTGAATGGGACTGTGATTATAAAGCGCTTTGGGGTTTCAAGGAAAGTAGAAAAGAGCTATGCAAGTTTATGCCATTTGCCATTTACATTTATCAGCATTGCTTATCGTGGTCATTTGCTGTAAATTAAAAAGCTGGATGGAAGAAGACACAACTTCTAAGGCTACTCTATGCCAGCTTGTAAATGCATACAATTTATATTACCAGCAGAGAGAAGCATAAACAGTGGAACTGACAGAATGGACTTACAACTAAACAAAGTAAAAGTTTCTTAGTGAATATGTCTTTTGTCTCCCTCTTCATCCACTCCAGGTGTGTGCTAAAGCAAATCTTCATTGTGTTTTCTAAAAAGGGAACAGATTCATCAGTTGTTAGCTTGGACACCTAACATGGTACCCACCAACCCTCTGCAACAAACCCGATTTAGTTTTCAGTTATAGCCTTATCAGACACGTTTATATCACGTTTACGACACAAGGAACTAAACCCTGACAATGAGCCACTGACATCTGCATCACACATCTCAAATATCAGAAAAAAACTGCAAAAAAAAAAAAAAACAAGTTTGTAGTTTTAATATGTTTACTCAGCTGCCTCCCTGTGAGTCAAGGATTTCAATTCCAGTTACATTTAAGCCGGAGTTTATCGTGGCTCTGCTGTTCTCACTAAGCCACTCTCCAATTTAAGCTAAGGCCCGTCATCAATGCCAACCTCCATCAAGTGATTGGTTTTGACAGGGAGCTCTAATTTCAGCCTAACTGGCACTGTGGATAGGCAGTGGTTAAGTGAAGCAGTTGGCCATTCTTATTTGGGAGCAATCAGTGCGTGGTAATGGTCACTCATCTAGATTAATCACAATCCGTTCCTTTGCTTAGGTTTACCAGCGAGAGCTGGGCTTACCTGGATCCTGTTGCCCTGGTATTATTTAATGCAGCAGGAAGTGAACATTTTCATGCAAAAAACTTTGACGAGTTGATTTTGGCCAAGTATAGATTAGGGGTTGGGGACAGTGGGTGGTACTTCCTGTGGCGAGTGCAGTTTGAGCAATTCCAGAAAGGTTCAAGTATAAAAGAAAAGGAAAGATATGTACATTTATACACATATTGATTTGGTCTTATTTTGGAGGCTCACTGTGACCTAACACTTTACTAATCCAATTTCACAGATTCTCAGAATAACACGCTGAACATTTATTCCAACAAAAAAAGTAAAAATCTGTGGATTCAAACTGTTAGTTTTTAAAGTTATTGGTATATTTCAGTTATTTTTTAAAGGTATATTTTGGAATGGATTCATTTTAATAATTCAAAACAAAATAAGAGAAATAAAAAAATATATAGATATAAACATATCAAACTTAGTTGTGAAAATTAATCATGAATTGATTTGAAATTTTAAAAAGTAGGAGAAGATAAAGATATAAATGCATACACGCTTACATCTTCATGTATATATACTGTACATCCATTGTCGGCTCGCAATTATTTTACTATAATTTTGCAGTAAACTAAATTTTAAGGCAATGCTTATGCTGAGATTAAATGGTCTCCTTTCTTATCTGGGGAGCCTGGAACTTCATCTGAGGATTCGGCCTGAAAGCAAACTTAATGACTGATGAGTATTTTCAACCACTCTTTCCAGGAAAAGATAATTAAGAAGCAAAAGTCCACCCAACTGTCCCCAATAAGAATTTCCAGGACAAACGTGTTTTTGTTATTATGATAGGAAATGTTTGAACAATGTGCTGAGAGTCACACACCCCCCCCAGACTATAAAAGCTGTTGGGTAACAGAGAACCAGGAACTTCCATCGTTGATGGATTTGACTGTTTTTGAGATGCTGAGATCTTTTGTTTTATTCTTGAACCCACAGACCCTTTGAGCAAAAGTCGGATTTCGGCTCCTTTTTTTCTTCAACATTAACAAGCGTGCAAATGTTGGGGTTGACCTGGAACCGAAACTGATTAGAACATTTTGAGCGACAATATTACTGTATATGTGAGAACTTATGAGTGCAATTTAAATAATTTTTCAAATATTACTTTTGTAGGTTTTTATAGGTTTTTCAAAACCTAAATTACACTTTAGCTCAAAAATTAACCCAGGAAGACACATACACTCCACTAGATCATCATATACAATGTTCACCTATCACAAGTTATATTTTGAAAGTAACCCCTGCGATAAATGAGGCAAAACTGTTTTATAATTTTACTGATAAAGTATATTGCATCATTTTTTTAATATTGAGCTTTTCCCCTTTTATCCACAGCAGCAAACCTACTGACAGATTTTAAAAACCAAAGACAGTTCCTGTTAAATGTTAAAGACACACATGGAAGCCTTTTGTCACTGTCGACATGGGACAGCATTATAAATGTGGCATTCATATTTTAATGCACAGAGAAGATCTGATATTTTCCAGTTTCCGAACACCACATTTGCAACGTTTTTTAAATATTTTTTTGGCAGGATCACTCTATGAAACTACTGCATGAATTCAATGGTTTTATTCAAAGAATGAATAACAAAAGTTTCAATCAGCACTTCAGATATACACTTACATACGTTTTCCTTTCAATCTGCCACCTATTTATGCATACCTGAATTGTATAAAAACTATTCAAGCACCTATGGATGTAACTTTTGTAGTTCTTTTGGTGAGACAATTCCCATTGTCAGAAAGAGACAGGACTGTACAGTGCATTATCTGACAGAGACAGTCTTTATCTCTACAGCTTGGTTCGGATATTAGAATGGTTCTTCTTAGTTGCTCTTTCCAATTCCCACTGGCAGGTGGTTTGACTCCAGCCCTCTAGTGAAAGTGTCAACCTTATAATTAATGCTCTCACTCGCATCAATTCCCTCTCATTCTATCCTCTGTATTCTTCTCCCACACAAACTGCTCTTCTTCCACCATTGACTAGCTACCCTGGTGGAGTCTTGCTGGCAGTTCTGCCCGATACTCCAAGGACACTGAGCCAGAGACAAAACCCAGCAGTAATTCAAACCAAGCGGGTAAATTGTGCAAAGGCACACTCCATCTCCCTGCAATGATTCAGCTACAAAGCCACAGAGAGGTCGGTCCTGCACCACCTCTTTTATTATCTGTTTCCAATCCGTTATCAAAAGGAAAAAGGCTTTAGGTGGAGAAAAGGATAGATGCTTAAAAGGCAACTGCTGGACAGCCTTAAGACAGAAAAAAGTTGTTATTCATGAAAAGGGAATATGTGTGAAATAAAGAAATTTTGATAACTGTAATTAAGTTTTTTTTTTGATTGGGTGCTGTGGGTCACTAAATAGCAGAGAAGCATATGTCAGACTAATGTTGGTGAAACAAAGACATCCAGCAAGCAGGAGCAGGTCCAGAATTCAAAGCTTGCTGGTTGAGAAGTGTGTGCGGATGTTTACCCTGATCAGAGGCCAAGGCTTAGCTGAATTTGCTTGGGTTGAACTTGAGAGAGCCAGAGGGAGTTTAGAAGTCAGTGGGATGGAACATGCTGGCCTCTTAGTGTGTCTTATTGCTCGCTTAATTAAAAGCGAAGCCAAAGAGCTCTCCACATTGTTGTTGCTTTTTTGTTTTACAGCAGGAGGATGTTCACACTATTCAGCAGCTGTCTGTGGATGTGAAAGGTTTGATAAAATGTCCTTGACTGTCCTCTAATCTCATTCAAGTGACCACAGGCTGCATACTGCAGGCTGCGTGGATTCATGTTGACAAGCTTGTGCCTTAATTTTAAATAAAAGAGGATGTGCTGCACCATTATTTATGACGATTGACAAACTCTGGAATTCAGTAAAGAGAAGACAAAAGAAACCAAGTGTCTCAACAAATGTTAAAAGGACTAACTGGACATTTACTGTTCAACCACCAGGAGACTCTGAACTCACTGGTACATTTGCCAATCACTGCAGCCTATTACAATCAAGTAAGAATGACGCCAACTTGCACTATAGTTTTTGTTCAAAATTCAATCCTTAAAAGATTTTAAAGTCACACTCCAGTCTTTTTTAAATCTATTTTTAAAATGTCCAAAGTGGTCATTTAATTATATGCGGTTTTAGCTAAAATAAATATAAAAAAAAGAAAAAAAAAATGCAGATTATAGTTTCTGCAGAACGGCAATAGTTCATTAATAATTTTCCTCTTAATTGGGGTGGAACTGTTGGCGCAGAGCAACCCCGCTCCTCTTCCCCTCTCCATCATTGAAAGCTTGAAACAACTTTACTACTTGGAATTAAGTTTTTTGTACAGTTTTAGGCTTATTTTGGAATTATTGTTTAATATATTACAAAAATAAATCTGCAAAATCTTGGGTTGTACTTAAAAGATGGATATGAAGTATTTCCACAATAAACAGTAAATTATTAGAGCAAATTGGAAAGTTGTAAAAAATGCTCAAAAAGGGGAATTAAAGATCATGAAGGTAGTGAAGTTGAGAGCACAGATTTCCTTTCCTTTATGATATAAATTGTAATTGTGTCTTATTTCTGTTAAATAAATGTGTATCTTAAAGCTCTGCTAGATTTTCTGACAAGCTGGAAAACTGAATTTCTCCAGTTTTCATAACCTCATTTAAACCAATTAGTTAATTTGTTGTTGTTTGTTAATTTTTGGAATTTCCTTTAACCAATCTTTTCCTTCTTTACCCCTTTCCTTTCTGCATTCACATACCTCATTCACAACCCCACAACCATTTGGATTTTGTCTTTGAAGATGCACTTAGCTGAACTGACAAGAAATTTAAAGTGAGCAGTGGGCGGCTTTGAGCAACTCATGAAAGGCAAAGGAAATCTGCCACTTTGTGTGGGGAATCGTTGCAGCAGCGGGGGTAACGGGGACTGGGACTAAAGGCAAAGCCTCTGTACAAAGCTAACTTTAATCCTTCAGCCCACGCTTGCACACATCCTGGTTTATAATACACAGCAAAGACAAAACCTCCACATGGAAGACCCATGAGTTGCCTTTGACGAAAAGAACAAAATAGCTCCATTCATATATATTTTGACATTTCGTCTTCTTGTCCTGGAACAATAGTTGGTTTCCTGGCCTTTTACTAAGGCTGATTGAGCTAAATATGTCAGAAAAACTTGGAATCTGACTTTATTATTTAGTTACTATGAATACAGATGAATAAAAAAACCTGCAAACCTCTCTCTTTTCACTTTAGATTTAATTGTGTATATTTTTAAACAGAGAATCTTTCTGACAGTTTCATACCGGCTTAATTTTATTCAAATTCCCTCGTGCATGGCGTCATAGATGTTGCCAGTATTATGCAAAAGACTGTTCACCTTGAGATAATGCCACATGCTGCAGCAGTGGAATAATAATGCCTTACATTGTGATTTGTAGGCTAATCATCAGCTTAAAAATAACAAAAAAGAAAAAAAAAGTATGAACTTTTGCTGCAGATCCTTCAAGTCTATAATTTGTCCCCAATGGAACCTAGAGCAGCTTGTACCAACACAGCAGGATATGAAAAACTACTCCCAAGAAATGTCACTTTACTGATATGCTATTGCAGATTTCAAAATCACTGCTCATCAAAGTGTTTCTTATCTTGTGCTAGCTACCCAAAATCCCATCACTGTTTTTGCCCCTGGTGTGTAAGCTCCAGACTGCATGCATTGTCTGAACCGGGGGAGACTGTTGGCTTTTCAGTTATTTGGGTAGATACAGGCTTTCCTTGATTTTTCACTCTATCTGGTCTTTTACTAAGACGATGATGGACTAAAAGGAGGCAAGTGAACCGTGAATTAAGTTTGGGAAGCAATTAAAAGAAAGACAGAGAAACACACAATACTCAAAGTCTGTTAGAAAAACAAAATAATGACATTTTAAATGAAAATCTTGTCAAAGAAGTGAGCTGGAACAACAAATAGGACTGGAAGGCATACCAACATTCATGAGATGAATACATCTACTCAACGAGCAACCTTGGAAACGCTGGAACAAAGAGATCATCAGGCTGTGCTGGAAAGAGGCTTTTACTCTGACAAAATGTTATATTGCTTTGATCAAATTAAACTTTTATTTAGTTTCTAAAAGCATCCTGTCGGCAAGTGGAGTTAATGTTCACCAGTAAAAGCTTTGTTCAGAGAAATGACATCTCCTAGTTGAAGAATTTGTAATGCGACATTTACAGTGCCCTGGGCCATGCACGTTCAAGTGACCACTTCCAATGTAAATCTGTGTAAACGTGCGTAAATGTGCGTTTTGGGCTTCTACATTCAAAACTCTCGTTTTTGGGCTCTATATACACAGCGAGCATGTGTTGAAAATTGAACCAGTAAGTGCGTTCAAGCAATCACTTCCAATAAAAAGTCTACATAAACGTATGGTAATTCAAAACTGTCGTGATCACATTTCACTATGCAAGTTTTTAAGTCTGTTTTGAACGCTCGTTGAAATCTAAACCAGATGAACCAATCAGGAACTTGGATTTGGTAGTGACGTATGAATGGTGTCTTTTTCAATTCACAGAAATGTCAACTGTTTGAAAATTGACCATGAAGGAGAAATTAATAATTACAGGCTGGATTTATATAACACCACATTGTACGCCAAGTCTCTTCCAACTGTGAGTATGTGCGCTAGTATTAATTACCAATAGCCCGTGTGAACACTGTTAAAAGTCTGTTCAAGAACCCACTTTCGGCACGTCCTTCAACGTGCATCACATGCCCAGTGTGTATGTAGCATCCCAAAGAGAAATGACTGCATGGATTTACAGGTTCATCTGTGTCCACGTGTGCAGGTGCATGCTTTCAGACTCAGGCTGCAAGTAAAGAGAGTATCATTCCCTTGAATGTGGGTCTTTAAAAAGCAGCCCCAGGCAAATATTTACATTACTCTGATTGCCTTACTAATGGCTGGTTCAGTCTGTTCTATCGTGGTAGAAAGAAGTTGCATTGGGACAAGGCACACGGCTTCAGCATAGTATAAGGTGGCAGCAGTAAGAGGGCTAATGTTGGGAAATAAAATGTTAATGTGCTTCTCTGAAAGATGAGGAAAAACTACATTGAAATGGAAACATATGAGCCCTCACGTCCCATTAACGCATGCATGCAATATTCTCACACACAAATGTTTTCTGCACATGCCTCCAATGAACCACCCGGCTCATTCTGGCCAGCTGCTAAAAAAAAGAGTGGAAAAGAACTATTACTCATCAGGAGCAATTTGCACCAGCAATGGAGGTGAAAAATTCATTAGTCATCTTCTAAATATTGCAAATTTCTCACTACAGCGCCCATCAATATCACCAGTTTTTAAACCTCCTTCTAACAGAAAATATTTATCTGAGTTTATAAAACAAGGTGAAAGAGATTAAACCAACAAATGAAGTTAAAGGGAAACTTTTCTCATCCTTTATCTCAGTTATTTTTCTGAATCTGGCCACAAAATGTGATAGTAATGAGGCTTTATTAAAAGCAAGTGAATGCTAAAGGCCTTCTAAATATTTTTCTACATGTGCTGATTGTGCAGGGAGACAGCACGACAAGGGAAGGAGTGGTTTTTGAGGATAAAAGAAGGGCAAGAGAGTCAGGAAGCATTAGCAGCAAGATTCTTAGTTGGCTTCTGGCTGTGGTCCTGTGTGGCAAGAAGAGCCCTTTCTCATTATACGCTATCAACATTGGCAGGTTTTGCTGCAAGGTATTTCGCTTATCAGAGAGGAAACCCAACAGGCTTTGGAGATCCTCTCTCACCCAACACTTTAATTGGATCTTTTAGTACTAATCTGCTGCCCCCAAAACACTGCCTTTTTTCTTCTTTTTTATTTTTTCAACCAACTTCATAATAGATTTTCCTTACTGTTTCCTGAAAATGCCACATTCAGCTCATCTTCAGCATGAATGTGACACCAGAATCACCTCAAATAAATCATTTTAAACTTATTCATATTCACTTATAACAGAAAGAAAACAAAACAGAAATAAACAGTTTACCGTCTAAAACCCATTTTTCCTGCTGCTTTTGTTAGACACCGAAAATGCATGATTGTATCTGAGGCAAAGTTAAATTTGGCATCTTGATGTCACTCCGCCTCATTTGGATGCCACTTCTACTGCAGAGCTCAAACAGCCATGTCACCTTATCTTGACACTCCTTGGCTTTGACTAATACCAGGATTATTCAGCCAGAAAAAATCAACAGCGTTCATATTTCTGTGTGTGAAAGGGGATGAACAGATCATTGTCACCCTGACGATAAATCAATAGAACATTATGCTGATGTAAAAGTTCCCAGGAGAAAGGTGATGATGAACACTTTACCTGTTCTCCTTTTTTTTCAGTACTGCTTAACCCTCAGTGGTCTCTGAACTCGTTGGTGCATTTGCCAATCACTTTGGTTGTTTACGTAGGAATAACGCCAACCCACTGTTTGTATATTTTTTATTCAAAATGTAACCTCTTTAACACCAGAGATTTCACCAGCAACACCTAAATACCACACACTCTTTGACATATTAAAACTCCCTGACGCGATCAATGTGCATCAGATGATTCTGACGAGGAGAAAATCAGCATATGCAACTAATAGCTAATCTGTAATGTCTTGTATCATGCCACAAAGCCACTTCAGCGACACATTCGGCAGATTTACGTTAATTGCGTAAACAGCTGAAGAATTACTGTCGTTGAAAGAATGTAAACACTGGAGCTAAAGCTCTGTGGGTAAAGGGTTAATGTGAAGGTTTCAGAAAGATCATCAGCTTTGACATTTTTGGTTTAAATCAAACATAATAAAAGTTATGACACATAATTGTAAAACTTCTTGGAATAAATGAAATGTGAGATTTTATAAAGTTCAGTGAAGGTTTGCCTCTTTGTTTGAAGCCAATTTTAACTTGGTTTTGCTTTTTTGGGGATTTATACTTTTTTTTCAAAATTTTTAGACTTTTGATCTTTGCTATAAAAAAAAACAGCTTGATCTAAATTCACTTAAATTTTGCATTGAAAAAAAAGGCAAATTAACCTATTCAGAATTTAGTATTTTGTACAGCTTCAGGTTTTTTGTGACATTTTTGTGCAATAAAATGAAAAAAAAAAAAACCATTCAAAAAGTTATCGCGTTTTACAAAGAAGATGGACATAAAGCATTGTCGCAAAAAACTGTTTAGGGGAAAATTATTAAAGCAAACTAGCAAGTTGTAAAAAGAAAAAAAAATTTCTCAGAAAGGCACAGATTATAGAGGGTTAATGTTCTGGAGGACTGAAGTTACAGTTTGATCATTCATAACTGTGTTTCCAGGTGAGCATTTTGAATGCTTTCATAAAAGACTTGGAGAAGAGAAAAATCCTCCATTGTACCCACATTGATCTCTATTCACATCAGAATATGGTTGGTAAACATAAGGAAATGTGCATGCAGGACTGAAATATTCTTGTTGCTAACAGTAAAACAAATGTGCATGCCTCTGTGATTGATTTGGGAGTAGCAGCCAACAAAAGTTTGGCTGTTTCTTTACTTACCACCACTTACAGGCGGTCACATTGAATCAGAGAATGTGGGCTGTTTGATTGGACAACACAGTACCCTGTTCCTAAAAGCAAAGCCTATCACTTCTAAACACACTTCTCCCTAGCTATTGAACCATTTCTACTCATCACCGCCCAAGGGCATGTTTTACTTCTATTACTTGGCTTTATTTCTCTTTCATGATTGGTATTGAACACAATGCCCTTAACCCTATTTTTTTCTCTGCTTCCTCCTTTTCACTTTGCTGCAGTACTGGAAGAGCATTATCACACAGGGGTTGAATTTAGGTATAGGGTGCTGATTAAGTGTCATTTCGTATGGGCTTTTCTATATATGGGTAGGCATGGGGGACATGTAAATGCTCATGTCCTTGAAGCTACTAAAGCAATTATTTGCCCAAACCCCATGAGAAAGAAAAGTACTGGTGGCTGTAATCATAGCCAACTCCCTGTCTAGATTTTATTACATATCATTGTCCATACTGTACACACCCAATGCTAGCAATGCCATCTCAGCAGTTCCAGACAACACATTCCTAGGCTGCACTGATAAAGTAATTGTGTAATTCACAACAACAGCTCTATAAAATAAAGAAAAATCTCTTGCTTTACGATCCAACCAACTGACACCGCTTGCAAATGTTTGGAAGAGGTTTGGTGACAATAAGACAAGGAGAGAAACTGACAAGACAAACAAATAAAAATAAGAGGCTAAAATGCCCACATAATAAACAACAAGTAGTCTATTAGAAAATAAATAGGGCAAATCTGCACTAAGGAAAATGATTACTGAATATTTTGCCAAGACTGAACACATTTTGTTTAATGATGTACTTGTTTTGGTGTATGGCAACAGACGCATGTTTGTGTGTGTGTGTGTTTCTGTCTCCCCAATTATGGGCTTGTGCTTGAGCCATCTCCCTGCCACTGACCTTTTACCACGAAGTTCCCAACAGACCACCCCCCACTCGACCTCTTTGTTTGAATCTTGGCCCAACTGTTAAACCTAGCTGGCTTGCCAAAAAAAGAAGGTTTTCTGCCCATCTGTTCCATTTTTATTATAGAAATCTTCAATTTTTCAGTTTTACTGGTTTTAAAAACAGGTGTTGAATTTACACCTGTATTTATGTTCACACAAGCTTTCATCTAACATTTTGAATGAGTTATTGAAGGTATTAACTATGAATAGGTTCCAGTTTTGTCGGTGCATTTTTATCTAAGTTGAAGACAAAATTCAAATTAAATAATAGTGCCGGCTAGATCTGCCCATTATTTCCGGATGGCATACCTCAGCAGGACTCCGCAATCCAATCAAATGGCAGATAATGAAAGCAGGAAAGCAATTTAAAATCTCAACGATGCTTCAGAAGTGAAAGAGGAGAGAATGGAGCAGACCAGCCAATATTGTGGCAGATACTCCTGTTACTTTTGTCACCTGTTGTCCTTTCTTTGTCTCTTTACTGTATAGCTCTTTCTTTTGCTGCAGTTTCATCGCGTTGCCTCCTTCACTGCAGGAAGGGATAATTAAAGTTCTTTGATGCTGTACCTCACCAACTATTTCAGAAGGATGGAGTTAATTGAAGTCACTGGCTTTTACCATACCCTGGACTTTAAATTGAATGTCTCCACTCCATTTAAGAGCTGTAGCTAGATAAAAGAGGCAAAGTGAAAGGCTCTTTGCTCCTTGTTCCTAGAGTTTTAACTAGACAAATGGAGACACTTTGATGGCCTCATGACGGGTGCATACCCGCCGAATTCAAGACACCATTAACTAGGTGATTGTTGGAGGATGGTTTCACATGTACACTATGTGTTGCCACTACAAATGGGTGACCTTGAGATCAAGGTCTGGTAGGTTTTTATTTAAGGAAAAAGAAAAAAAAAACACCTATGTGGCCGGCTTGTCCCTACACTTTTGTTCGGATCTCAATGTTACAAAAGACATTCAATTGTCAAAAGAAAAAAAAAAATATTAACAATGCTGGGACCTATTCTGAGCCACACCAAAAACGGTTGGTTTCGTCCTTCTCTAGGACTTGACTTATTCAGGCACTAGGCCTTTGGAGGGTCATAGAGAGAAGTGACCCCATCTTAAAGGGAGCGCAGATATGTCTTGCAGTTTTCTTGAAAATGGAACATACCATTGCTATGCGTGTGGTAGATGTATTTGTAAGGATAATGTAGGTTGCATGCACTTATGACGCATGGGTAAAGCTGTCATATGGTACCCCTACACCACACTCTCACTCTTGTTATTAGTAAAGTGCTAGTACTGGCTCCTTACTGATGCATAGGGTGTGTAAGTGATACATAAGCGTCTGTAGGATGCCTACACAAATTGTCCGATTGCATGATTTTCTAATTTCTAACAGCCTGGCTGCATGCAAGGGATGCACACATCACTTGAACAGCACTAACAAGCTTCTTTTAGGCTTAGGCTTTAGGTGGGTTGAAAAAATGAAAAATCTGTTTGTCGTGCCTGCACCTCATCTACTTAAAAGTGTAAAATACAACCTGTCACCTGCAGCATGCACGTAGGAAAAGGTTCACCAAGCGGTCTACGACCTTGACCTTTCTTGTGAGCCAGAAGAAAAAGACTTTCCAACTTTTCTCTTGCAGACAGACCGCGCCCTCCTGTAACGGAAGTTGTGACTAAGTCTTAAGACAATAGACATCTGCAAGCTTTAATTATTTTTTTATTTGTGATATGTATAATTAACTTTATTAATATCTATCATGTTTGTGTCACCTTTCTTTAAACAGAAGGCTTTAACTTACAACCTGAGGTGTGAAGTCAAATAGCCAGTAAACATTCATGCATTCATGATTATATCCACTGAGTCATCCACACACTATGGCTGTAGTATGAGGCTTTGCAACAGCAACTACTTATATATCATTAGAAGAATTTCAATTCAATTTTATTTATATAGCCCAATATCACAGCCATAGCCGTCTCATCGGACTGATTATCAATATATTGCAAGAAACAAAAAAGATTATTAACATGTAAAAGTAAACAATAGCTGGTTATAAAACAGACTAAGCTGAACAAACATATCTGCCCTTACACCCTCCTTCGCGGAGAAGAACTTGCTTTAATTAGACTGTGAAGTTAACCCGAGTTAATTCGGAAATGCAGTTTGTGTGGTTGATGATCTAATCTGTGTTCAGTTATGTTGTTTTGATTTTATTTGTATTCAACGATCATAAAGAGCGTCAGCCTGTCCATCATTCTTAATTGTCTGCTCATACACATGTAATCATGTGATAACAGACTTCATTACTTGTTTGTCGTCCTTTTTTACGATCCCAGTAGAGTCTACAGATGTCTTTTTTTCAGGTTCTCTCTTCCAACATGTGCACTAGTTCAATCCTTAATTGCAGAAAAATCTGTTTGTTGATTGGGACATTCTTTACTGTTGTCACTCAGATCACATTTTTGTCCCCGTGTGATGGCCAGTTTTAACGTCATCTGATGAAAAATCTGCATCTGTGATAACTTGCAGAACGACTGAGGAGAAATCTTTGCGTGTTTCTGGGAAAAAAAAAAAAAAATCTAAACTTTGTTCACATGGGGCCACATCCAGGAATTACTCATAACAAAACAGACGGAGAAAACAAATAGGCATAAAATTACCTCCTATATTCACATAAAATATACATGAGGCCAAACAATAGGAGGTTTCTTGAAGAGAGGGGTAGGAGTACATTTTACAACAAAAAAAGAGCTGCAGGGATCATACCTGCCAGCTTCTATCCAATCGAACCCCACTTTCACTATCACTTTGTCTTCCAGCATAAACTAGCAGTTTACTATAATATGATTATTGTATAATATCACAGAAAACCAAACGGTTTGGAGCATGACAATTCAGGAAGACAAGGTCTTCACCTTTAAGTAAAACACAACTCTGCACTGGATGTCTGCCCTGCCCTCATCTCCCAGCTGGAACAATGAGCCTATTCACTTCATCAACAACCACCATGAGGATCAATAGACCACTACAGTATTGATCCTGCATCCTATGCTCAATGCCAACTCCAATAATCGCCTCTGTTTCCGCATAATTTCTGTTTTGCTAGTATCTCAAGTAAATGTTACATAAAATGCACTTTTTGTGCTAGAAAGCACTGACCAAAAAAAAAAAAAAAATGACCCAAAACATGGATCCAGCAGCAGAAATGCAGTTAAACTTTTAGATATACATAAAAAAGGGGTAAAAAAAAAAAAAAAATTTGTGTAATACAACTTCACCAAATTAGTGAAGTTGAGCATTCATCCACACAGAGACATAACAGGGGCACTTGAATTGTTATTTTCCCCCTTTAATAGGTTATGTCAGCTTTAGACTTATAAATACAAAAGCATTTGACATTTAAAACTGTGACTACATTGCCTGCAATGGTCATGTTATGGGTTTATATGGGTTTCCACTGCACCATATTTCTATCTCTCTTTCTCAGTTTCCTGTGTCAGAGTCTGATGATAAGCTTTTATTTTTATTTCCATCTTTTTTTTTTTTTTTTTTGTGCTCTGTAGCAGCATTGTGCTAATTCGCTCAGACACTGTCACAAATGCGGATCAACGCATCCCCAACCTGTGACTTGGCATGATGCTAAAAAAGATTGAGCGTGGATGAAGTGGATGGCAAGAACAAAGAGCAGACATAAAAATAAAAGAATTAGAAGAGAGATAAAAAAAAGTCACCAAGGATAGAAATATAAGATAAACACTGAACATATGTACACACATGTAGCAAAAACATTCAGACAGAAGAACACAAAGAGGCGAAAAAACACAAGGTTAGCTGCACAACTACTTCAACATATTATGTAATGATAATTTACTGAGAAATAATGCAACAAGCTGCAATTTCAAGCACCATATTCTGGAAGCAATCCAGTTTTGCTTCCACATAGCTTTTTAAGACTTTATTTTGTTTGTAGAATGATGGCAGTATAATGAGACAATTATTCATTTTGGTCAATAAATTAAACCTGACCCACTCAACTAAAAATTACGTTTTTTGTGTTTTAACATGTTCTTGTATCTTTCTCATCTATATAAAGAAAATTAAGCTTAAAACTATGGCCATACTTTAAACAAATCACTGTGAATTAGAAGCAGACAAAAAATGCAGTCTGAAAAAGCTTGTAGTTGTGACTTAGAAGCTACAACTGATGGGGCCACAAAGTCCCTACTCTGCTCTATTTTGATGCCTCCACTTGTGGACAAATAGCTCCATGCACGTCTTTGTTTACCTCGTCCGAGGTGGCATCTGGCTCCAAACTGTACAGCTGGGTAGCTCCAATATTGCTCACCATTTTTGTTGCAATAGTAATGTGAGGTTGGGGGTGGAACAAACGTGTCAATAGATGGGTGACGAGAAGTGAGGGTGGGGTTGCCACTTGCTTTTGGTCCCTCCCACAACTTAGAGGGGAATTTCTAAAGAACTACTGCTGCTCTGCAAAAACAATGGCCAATAGTGGAGCCAGTTATTAAAATAATTGTGCATTTTGTAGTACAAGCACCAAATTTGGCATGGATTTGTCTTAGGATCCCCTCTTTCAGAAAAGCATTATAAAAATGAGGAAATCCAATATATATATATATATATATCAATCACACCAATCAAATAGTCTGCTTTTTGTGAGAAAGCAATCTAAACTGAAAGAATAATAAGAATAAATGACAAAAACTCGATCGAATATTTACTTCTTTTGTAAGAGACTATGTCATAAGCGGGATAGGGCCCAATGAAGTGTGCATTTTCAGAAATTAATGCACGCCACGGAAGCCTGAACCACCCGACATGATGCAGAAGACGGTCGATTTTGTTGTGTAATCAATCTGCGTTATTTTGGCTAAAGACGGCAAAATCATTATTAAAAAAACACTGGGAACAAAGTGGTTCTATAAGTGCTGATGATTCATGTTTAATAATAAATCAATAAAGAATACATTTTTGTTAGTTTCGCTTTTTTGGCTCTGACTGCATAACTTGGCTCAAAGCAGAGATTTTTCAGTGAGGACCCTTTCCTGGAAATTGAGTGGATTGGCACCCTTAGATTCTTAAATTTTGTGCTTTTTTTCCCCTTCCTATAATTCTCTTTTTCATGAATACTGACAAGTTTATGTCTTTGTTTTTTACACTGTAGAGTGAATCACTTTTCCTAAATGACTTCAGTAAACAAACCTTACTTGTCCCTGGGGCAACTGCAGTGTTTCAGTTAGAAATAATTGGCGTTCTACAAAGTATCTTTTCGTCTCCACTTATAATGTAGATCTCTGCATTATTAGAAGAAGCTCCTCTAAATGTTACATTACACTCACAAGTGATGCATTTTTATTTTTTAAAGAGACCTTTATTTTTCAACATATTTTCCCAGATTCTGTCTGACCCTTGAGAAGCTCAAAATAACAAACTCCACATTTCCTGCAGATATGCTTCACATTAGGAGCCTGACAGAAGCTTTCTGATCAAAAACATGCAGAGAAGAAGCAGCTGTGGATTGTGTAAACGACATTTTCTTATACTGACGCAATTAGCTGAAACATCTCATAAAGAACTTTGAGCTTGTTTTTATAACCCTGGCTTTCATTATTGCATAGGTTATGGTGCCACCAAAACTTCTGGGGAATTTTCAGCTGAGCTCCAAAGATTAAAGGCAGAATGATGAGAGATGGTTAGATAGAGGGGTCTTTTGTTGGAAAACAAAGTCTGCTTAGTTTACATTCAGGACTGATAAGGGCAGGCAGAGGTAAAAGACGAGGAGGATCAAATGTGGTGGCTAGAAGACGGCCATAAAGAGGAGAAAATCAATTAAAAGGATAAAAGGGCATGGATATTTCACATGTCTGACATTATCAGGTTCACAGCATCTTATATAGAGTTGTGTAATTAAATGTGAGTGATACAGAACAGGAAAGGCAGGAGAGGGTGATCATTAACACTAGCAGCAGAGTTTGTGAGCCTGACAAAAGATGTGTTAGATGTTCCAGGAAGTATGCTGTGTGTTAAATTTATTATGTTTGCCTCAGGAAATCTTTTTTTATGCAGATAAGCAGAAAATTTGCAATAGTGGTCAGTTTTTGTGGTACAACCTACTGGACTAAATGTTGGTACCATTTCTGGAATTCAATCTGTGATCTGCTTTTGAGCACTTGATAGAGAAACAGCTATTTATAACAATACCAGCATGCAGCAGTGGGGGTTGATCAATCTTACTATAGCTCTCACTGAATTACCTCTTTGTCTCCATCACTGCGGCAAATATGGGGTGTGCATTGTTTACATCTACTGTACCCTTGGGGCCTTTTGGGATCCATATGAATTATCCATAACCGCTAAGTGCCCCATAAAGTACAATGAATCATAAGATGTGCTTCAAAGTTCCTTTGGTAAGACTGGAGTGTTGTGATCGAAATATTGATACCTGAGCATCAGCAATATTGGTATTGGCTTCTCTTAAGGTATTGATGACTAATTAATAAATGAGGAAGTAAATGTACATGTGTCATGTCTAGATATTTCTGGCAATTAGATGAGTCCAATGAGTTATAGGTTAGAGATGGCACGCTACCTTGTTGCAAATGCAAAGTTGGACGCCATATTAGAATGGGATAGTTGCCGTTTCACTGATGTGATACAATTGTAAAAACAGAGCTGGAAAAACAAGGATGTGACTTTTCACAAGTAAATTATTACTGTCAACCAATAAAGGAGAACTTCTAGAGTACATTTTAGGAAGATCTTAGTGAGTTTACTCAGAACAGGGAACGTTTAGGGTGATCTTGTAGCCTATTCACAGTCAATGGTAGCTTTAGAGGTCGCACTATTTCCATGTTTTCTGGCAGGACCATCTATGGTTTTTGTTTTATGGAGGATGATCTTAGTATTTGTATGGGTGTTTGATCTCAGATCAGACCAGACGACCCACTGATAAGTATATTACTATAAGGAGGAAAAGAAAAGTGCAGAATCCCCATCTGTCAGTCAGACAGGGACATGTGGTGTATGGAAAACTGCCTGCCCGGTATCGTGCGTGTGCCTGAGTCCTTCTGATTGAGGCTGGGTGGAATCCACTTGAAGACAGGGACCCCCCAGACTTGCGTTGCCACCCCTCATCAATTTGTCCTGCGGTGGTGTAATGCGAAAATAAATCCTGCCTCCGACGTGCTTTAAAGTGAACCCTGCCCAGACCTCGCTGCTCCGGGGCCATGGATTTAATAAACTTACAACCAAGCATCAGGTGTGCATTGCGCTCTCTTTATAATGACATATTTATTTATAAAAACTTTTGAAATGTCGTTGATCTGTTGCACTTTGTACACAAATATTTATACCACGGCCTGGATCTTATTTTTCTGATGATCATAGTTTTTTTTCTTTTTAAAATCTGACCAAATTAAGCATTTTCTGGTCATTTTACTGTATCTGCTAAACTTTGTGTCATAGTTTTTATCCCATTCCAATATGGCGTCGCTCTTGCACGCTATGCATCTTGGACAATGAATGGTAAAAGGCTTACCTGCCATCTCTAGCAACATATAACTCATTGGGTAAGTCATTCCAGTGTTATGTGTGGAAACACCCCCCAGTCCACAGCATTTTGAACTGCTCCATCAGTCACGTGACCAGAAGATCCACGGGTTGTGAGTGTTACCCTTAGTAACAACACAGGATGGTATGAAAAGGGAATTTTAGAAAAAGTGGTTTGGTATTTTTAACCTTGCACATGAAATTTGTTACCTGGCCAAGTTTTGATGGTATTGGTTATTAGGATAACAAATGTTGTTGAGAATAACAATTCACCAACAAGAAAATGTCAGAAATCACTATTGGTAATTGGGATAGCATATTTTATGCATGAAGTAATCAGTATTGTATCGAATCTTAAAAATGTGGTAATGCCCATCACTATTGGAGTGAGGAAGAGGTCTGCTTCCTCCTTCCTCTATCCTCACCTTCATAATACTGATATCACACACCTGTAATACTGATATTCCCCCAAATTGAGACATTTTTGCTGACTCTGAAGAAACGAAACCCTTTTTTAACCCAAACCTGTGAACAAAGCTGGGGAAGTGAATTTCAGTTCTTGCACAGAGGCAGCTCTGAGCACTGAAAACAAAAGCTAAGTGGGCTGAAAAACACTCCTGCTCTCTGACCTGCTCTTGTGACCTGAGAGGGCACCAAGTGCCCTTAAGAAAGTGCTAACCAATACATTGGGAGTGCTAGTGTTGAAATGGTGTAGTGTATTGTGCTGTTTATAAGGAAGCCTTGCCAAAACACTGGAATGCTAAAGGGAGCACAAAAAACTGGCAGTGGCATTTCAGGACATTCCTCTCACATCTGCTCTGATGTTTCTGATATTATTTTCAAAATGTGCATGCCCTAAGTTAGATCAAAAATGGATTGAATCATAAAAACAACCTTGCCATAGTATCTGACTTTAGGTCAACTCATTAATGCTTTCTCTGTTAGAGATACTAGAAGGCAACAAAGCCATTGACTGTTGGAGCAAACTTTATTTTTTTAATTTTTCAAGTTTCTTCTGAGAAAATTGCACATTTGGTTTTTAATTATTAAAGAGACTTCAGAAAATGCATTTCTTGTCTTACCCCAGTGGTATGAATATTACAGAAATAGCAAGACGCACCTATAGAGATGCCTGTTTTCGCTCAAAAAGAGCAGGCTGTTGTTTTACAACTCGCAGAACAATGTTTTTATCCTTTAATATTTAAACCTTTATGGGGCCGCAGGGAGCCGTATGTGAGAATGCGGCAGTGCCCTGTCCACGGCGAAAGAAGCTCAAGTGCGTGTTCTTGCAGCAGAGCGGCCTTTTTGGGCTTCTAATTCCCCCCAAAGGTGGATTGGAATGAATCACAGGCAAAACTGTTGACATAGAACAATTTGCTTCTTGGTTGCATCTCAGTATTGAAAGAGTTAGCATAGGTGGTTCTAATTCTGAGCGTCTACTAAAGGTTAAAAGCCTTAGTCACATGCGGGGTGTTGACCCATAAAGGGTGCTGTGGATATTTGGGTTATCTGGGCCTGTGGAGGTTCGTAAAGAAAAGCGGCTGAATCTTAAAGGGAGCACATGTGTGAATTGAAGTTCCCTTGAAGCTCTTACGGCCACCTAAATGGACACATTGAAAATGGAACATCTGATCATTGTGGGTGTGGTAAAATTTTCCTGCACGCGCTTATGATGTTGTCAGATGGTGTCCTTATGCCACACTCTAGTTATAAGTAAGGTGTGAGTACTGGCTGCTTACTGACAGTGCACAAATGGTTGAGATAATTAAGTTCCCATCGGATGTCCACACAAACTACGATTTGATTGTCTAATTTCCTATGTTCTCACAGTCATGCTGCACTCAAAGAGTCATCAAGGAACATACACACAATTTTGAGCGAGCCCATACAATATTTGCATGCAGAGACTGCCCGTATCCACTCGTAAGGGTAGTTGTGAGTCAAGCAACGTTCACATCGCCCTTGGCAACAGGTTCAAGAGGCAACTTCTAATGAAAAATGCATGTAAACTTGGGCCTCTACAATTTTTGGGTTTCTACAACCATTTTTGGGCTCAACATACAAAACACCAATGAACACGTGTTGCAAGTTAAATCAGTTGAACTTTCACCAATCGGTGACTTGGATTTCGTAGCAATGTGTTGATGGTGTTCTATTTAATTAGCAGAAGTGCCAACCGTTTGAAAATTGATCATGAAAAAGAAATAAATATTTGCAGTTTGTGCCGAGCCAGAATTGTATGACACCAAGTCTTTCACTCATCGAAATACAGCAGAAGAAATAGGCTGCAGCAAGGTTGATGAGATTAGCATCATTTCACAGGCCCATTTCCAACTGTAGGTACATGAGCTAGATTTGGGTTGCAACGGTCCAACCATATGCTGAAAGCACATTCAAGAATGTGCATTTAGTGCGTTCTTGAACACGTAATACATGCCTGGTGTTTCTGTAGCATAAGGCTTAAGCTACTGGCCATCACCATGATTCCCTGGCACCACATGTATGCAGCACTAAAACAGAAAGGAAGAGATGAGATACTTCTCTAACATAAATGTCTAATTTTCACAAGAACAGTGTTCTACTCGCTTTCCTGCACATTAGAATACATATCAGAACATAAAACATGCATCTAAGAATACTGTCAAAAACCATCAGCTTGTCAACTGTATTTTCCCAAAAGGCATTTCCATGGAATCTGTCGATAAAGGCTCGCTTTTCCTTCCTTCCTATCATTCTGGGGTCTCCGCATCAGAGGTGCTAGGAAGATGATATCATGTTTCCAGCTGGCCAGTGAGCCTCTCAGCCAACACTGTCTCTCTGTTTGCTCAGGGACTACAGGAAGTCCCAATGCAATATCCACTCAGTGTGTCTGGGCAAGCCCATTAGCTACTTTGGTTGGACTAGAGTGGGTTAGAGAGGCTATCCCACTCTCTCTTCTTCTGTCTGCCTCTCAGCGGTACCTCTCTATCTTCCTCATGTGCTCTCACTCTATTTTCCTCTCTCTTTATCCATCTCTTCTCTCCAAATAGTCTTCTATTCTTTCTTACTTATTCACAGTTTACATCATTGTGCTGTATTTCTTCCTCTGCAAACCCCCCCACCCCCCACTCTTCTGCAAAGATAAACCACAGTGAAAGAGAAATACTGTTTTGAAAATGTGGCAAGGCTGGAGATATTTATTCAGTCCCTTGCAGGGTGAGATGGAGAGGATTACAAATATCATATTTGCTTGGCTGCAAACATAGATATCAATGGATGGATTATCTGTTGGTTGTGTCTCTGAAAAATATGTTTGGACATCCAATCTTGGATTTAAAGTGCAAAGTATGAGTTAAGAACATCTTTTACTCATTGCGTTCACTCAATAATTCATATTAACAGTCGATTTGCTTTTGAAATGTATTTGTTTATCAGTGCATCTGTGACCAACTTACGGTAATTACTTTTTTTTTTTTTTGTTATTTTACATTATTAAGTAAA
Organism: Adrianichthys oophorus; assembly: GCA_036245035.1. Taxonomy (NCBI): domain Eukaryota; kingdom Metazoa; phylum Chordata; class Actinopteri; order Beloniformes; family Adrianichthyidae; genus Adrianichthys; species Adrianichthys oophorus. The sequence continues at coordinate 24,934,673 of BSAI01000101.1, forward strand.
GGCAGTTCATTTTATACAGCTTCTAAAAATCTAATTGCTGATTCCAAAGACAACATTTTTATCCTGAATGTAATGAAATCCTTTTAGCAGATAAAAAAAAAAAAAAAAAAAAAGATTCACAAAGTGGCTAATTACTGTCTTGGCCACAAGACTGTACTGTTGGTGTGAGGAGAAGAGGTCCTTTTCACTCTGAAGATAAATTATTCATCTGGTTCCGCAAGGTCTTCGTCTGCAGTGCAAATGTGTCTAATAATGTTCTGGTGTTTCAAAGGCGACACATGCTGCAGGTGAAGGACTGGCTGAACCGATGCTGCGTGGCGACCTCACACCTGAATGTGCTTAAGAGCCATTCTCACGTATCACCTGCAATTCTGATCAAGACCATAATAAGCTCTGAACGAAGTCGGGTGGAGGAGGCGCCAGGTGGGGGGGCAGCCCGTTTGGGAGCATCTTGATGTCACTGCAGGTCACACTCAACATGATTCATGACCTCCAAAGGAAATCTTCGCTCACTCTAATCTACTGGGGCTCCTTTACTGTCTCCATGGAGACAGACGTGACACAAGGATTCAGCCATTCTAGGTAATTGGCTGTGAAATCAAATCTGGATTGAGGTAAAACAAGTGTTCTTCTACACGTAGAATGTTGCACAGACTAACTTGCGTAAAATGTTTTTATTAAAGTAAAAGAAAATGTTTCACCACAATTGAATTTAATTTTGTTAAACTTGCTTGTACACAAAGCTACAATCTCAGCTGACACATCTGCGCTGCTTTTAGCCTACTTAGGCCTATCATGTGTTAGACCCAGCTTGCCTTGTGATTTGTGTTATTCACACTAGATATTGTCATCACATAACATTGAGCAGTCCAGCTACATGGCTAAAGAGCAAAAAGAAAATTGAATTTGTAACCCCTTTTTTGGAAAACTGTATGTGAAGTTCTTATATTGGCTGGGTTTCATTCTATTAGACACATACACAGATATGGCTACGCATCTGCGGGTTAAAAGGTCAAGACCTCAAGGTCAAGGCTAAGCCAAAATTATGATACTAAGGTATATTCAAAAATAAAATTACGGGACTGCCCACGGAAATGCCGTTTACTCTTGGTAGGTCAGTTGTAGGTCAAATGTGACACAAATACCTCTAATCCCAACCAAGGAAGACAAAAAGAAATTGATGCATAAATGCAAAGCATTTTTACAGATCTATGACTAACCTGATTTTGACTAAATTAAAGTTGTCTGTTTCAATATTAGCCCTATATGATGCATTCACTTTAATATATTAGAGATCTATACTACTAGTAGATGGCTAAATTACTAGTCAAATGGACTAGCTTTAACTGAGATTATTTTTCTTCAGTAAAGAAAAATCTTCTTTTTAACTTTAAAAATGGATTTCCAAGTATTTCTTTATTCAAATGGTTGTGAATCATGAGCAGACGGAAAAATGCAATTTGAAAAGTAACACGGTCTTGCCCACAACTCCGAGACTGCTCAGAACACTTTCCAATTAGACCAAAAGATGATTGTAGTGGGACTTCAAAGGAATGCGATTTTCTTTTTAATTTATTTAACAGATTTGAATGCTACAAACTTCTTTGCACTGACAGAAAACAATTACCTGATCCTCTTGTAGATTTAAAAGACATTATGGTTGTTGAGGCAAATGGTATGAAACTTTGCACCAAGATTATCAATATGTTACAGAGTACACTGCCATATGGTAAATACTGACATAATACTTAAAAGTCAAGAAAACGACAATTAATGCCAATATTTCTTGCTAATGAAATCACTGAAAAATATTTTCTTTACTAGAACCTAATTGCTATTTTGGTGCTACTCAATTGCAAATGTTGGCATAGAGATTTACCGAAATAGACACCGCAATCCTTCTCCATCCATTCTTCAATTAGACACCATTGTAGCATTTAAACACACCAATGACCACAAAACAAGCCTTTGGCTTCTGCCATTGTTGACATATTTATGAAACCTTATCTTTGACCTTTCCCAGAGTTCAAAGTGCAATTCAATTTTATTTATTTAGCCCAAAATCACAACCATAGCTGTCTCAATGGGTTTCACATCTGTATTTATGCAAAGAACATGAAGTCGATCATAACTACACAGACTAAGCTAAACTGGCATCCCTGCCATTAGACCCTCCTTCTAGGTGAGGAAAAACTCATGAAAAATCCTATCTTGGAAAAAAAAAAGAAACCTCAGGGATCCTCACACGAAGGAGGGATCCTCTCCTAGGATGGACAGGCGATGTTCTAGAACTGTTAAAGAAGAATTAGCTTATCTAACTCATGTTTGAATAATAACTACATGTATGAATAGTGTAGCATATGGGCTTCATCCATATCAGGGGCAACTGGCGGTGTGAGACGAGCCAGAGTCGAGGTCCAGGCAGAGAACAGGAGCACAGACAATCCACCTGGAATCTCTCCCGCTCCCCCAGAGGGGAGTGGAAAACAGGGACAACATATGAATTGCACTGCACCAAACAGAGGTATGATGCACTAAATAAAAAATAGTACAGCGTAAATGATAAAGAATATAGTAGAGAAATAATAGAGGACAGAAGCCCAGTGAACCCGACTTCCCCAGCTTCTAACCTGCTAGCAACTAAATGGTATTGAAATTTAATTCAAACATGTTATTATTAAGTTGCATCTAATATGGAACAAATAGTGGATGGTTATAATAATAATTATGGAAAATCTGCAGTTTTAGTATTCATTCATTCATTCATTCATTTTCCAAGCCGCTTTATCCCTTTCGGGGTCACGGGGTTGCCGGAGCCTAACCCGGCTACTCATGGGCGAAGGCAGGGTACACCCCTGGACTGGTCGCCAGTCTGTCGCAGGGGCCACAATCACACACCCATGCACACTCACATTCACACCTAGGGACAATTTTGAGTAACCAATTAACCTATGAAGCATGTTTTTGGACGGTGGGAGGAAGCCGGAGTACCCGGAGAAAACCCACGCATGCACGGGGAGAACATGCAAACTCCACACAGAAAGGTCCACCAGCCAGGGCTTGAACCGGGAACCTTCTTGCTGTGAGGCGGGAGCGCTAACCACTGCGCCACCGTGCAGCCCAGTTTTAGTATGTCAATATAAATATATTAATAATCTAATGTAAGCCCGCGTAAGCCCACTAAGCAGAGGGAATGGACCACCATGGCCCGGTTTATCAAATCATCTTCCCTTTGCTTAGCTCCGCAGAGAAGTATGTATAATGGATGTAATGATAATTATTCCACAAAACTTCATTACAGAAGGTGAGGTAAGGGAGCAGCAAGTCAGATATTCTCTGATTACTAGCTAGCCTGGCATAGGCCTGTCCAAAGAGGAATGTTTTACGCCTAACTTTGAATGTAGAAACTGTGTCTGTCTCTCTTACATGAGCTGGAAGCTTATTCCATAAGAAAGGGGCTTGGTGGCTAAAGGCTCTACCTCCAATTGTGCTTTTAGAAATTCTAGGTACCACAAAGCAATCGTGCATTTTGTGAGTGAAGAGTTCTGTTTGGTTGGTAAGGCACCATGAGATCTTTAATATAGGGTGGGGTCACTATACCATTTATGGCCTTATAAGTTAGCAGGAGGATTTTGAACTTGATTCTGAGGGAGGACACTCAGCCAACTGATCTCCATATCATGAGATAAGGTCCAGGCTGTGCTTGTGACAGTGAGTGGGTTTATTTACGTTTTGTGTGAAACCATAATTATCTAATAAAGCTACAAATGCATTTAGACAGTCACTAGAGTCATGAACATGAATATTAAAATCCCCTATTATTATTACTTTATCAGAATCTAAAACAATATTCGATAGAAAGTCAGAAAACTACGTAAAAAATTCTGAGTACGGGCCAGAAGGGCGATACATAATTATGAATAAAATGTACTGATACACACCATCATAAATCACAATCTAAGGTTGTAGTCAGGTATCTCTTCAAAGTCACAGCCAGAGGGCATGGATATGATCCATAAACTTAGCAGTCAGTACATTTTAGGAAGGATTGATTTGTAAGGCAGGAGTTCTCTCATTAAACTGAAAAAAATATATTTATATATATACTGAAAAAGGAAAAACTAAAGGTCAAAATAAGGTGCTGCTATAAAGGGGAGCAGACACAACTTATTTTCAAATTCCCTTTTCCACTTGTTTAATTGTTTCTCTTCATTTCTTCCCTCACTTTTTTCCTTCCTATTTACCAACAATATGAACGCTCCTTTTCCACTCCAGGACATATGTGTCAGTTTGTGAGGGCAAACAGGGTGACAAAGAAGCCAAAAACCCAAAATAACTACACAATTAGGACCCCAAAACAGTTTCTCTTATTGATTTGCTGTCCTGAGAACCGAAGAGGAGCAGCAGGATAAAGTAAAAACAGGACAAAAAGTTGAGCAAAGTTGAAGTTGAGGGGAGCAGAATCAGAGCAAGAAATGAGGGTTGTTCCGTTTTCTTTTGAGACACGAAGGGGGGGTGAACATTTTATTTTTCAATGTCCTTCAACTGTCTTGCACAGTTGTTCCTCCGTTTTTCTTTAGGTTTTACTTTGCATCCATCATGGAAAGCCAGAGGGCAATATTTTTTCCGTCTGCATCGAGTAATTCCAGTGGAGAATACATGACCGTCTGCAGGCAGCAGAACAAAGCACACGGTGATCCATGTTCACGTGTGGAGTCATTTCTACATGTGCTACATACTGAATGCGGTATTACACCCCACCAGGGGACAATCTATTTCACAGGAAATTCTTTAGAAAAAGAACAGCCTTCTCCCATGTTCTTCAATTTTTTTTTCTTTTTGTGCCACTTCATCTTTGGCAACAAAAACTGTTCCACTGAGACCCAATGACCCAGCCAGAAGGCCCTCGCACAAATAGGAAATACTTTGCTGCTGTTGCTTCACACAGCAATCTGATGGTAAGCATTCCAGAAAGAAGTAATCTTGTTTCAGAAAAAAACATTTTCACATATTTCAAAAGCAGAAAACTGTCAAAACATTTGGTAAACATGACTAAAATGTTTCAGATTAGTCCAAAGTCGTAGCTGAAGAAATGCGAGAGTTGAAACTTGAAAAAGAGAATTTTACAGATGTGGAAAGATCATTTTGGAAACATTATTTTCATGAAAAATGCTCGGAGTTATTCTTTTTTTGGCATTATTATGCTAAATGAGCTTTCCAACAGCTAATATAAACCCTTCCTCTGTCAACTGCCACTTTCTTTTCATGCAGTATCAACAGTCCAAAGAAGAGGAACTCCAGCTGTCAGTCCTTTCATCATTTGTGAAAGAGAAGGGTGGATTTGATGCAGCTTTTATTCAAATCGAAGAGAGAAGGGGGAGAGACAAGCTTACCTCAGAAAAGAATGTGACTGCATTTCTGCCATCTCCCTCCCTCCATTTTAACCTTCTCAAGACTTCCAGCTCTGCTCTGGTCCATTCTGTGTGGAAGATGGTGCTGCTAAAGCCACCCTTTTCAAGGTGATCCCACATCAAACGGGCGCCACACATGCTCACTCAAACTACACACTCTGCCTCAACCTCTCTTTTATTCCCCCTAAGTGCTAAGGGTAAAGCTTCAAAGCAGGTCAAACCACTACCGCAATTGTTATTCAGTTAAGTCTTTCACTTTTAAACAATGTCTGCTCAATTTGTGGAGAAGTCAGCTTTATGCTCTCGTGTAACCACCAAAAGTTAATATCTACCAAGACTGTAGTTTCTGCTTAAATGGTTCTGTTGTAATATATGTGACAGAGATATTTTTATCTGATTTAAACGCTGAATAATTCATGGAGTGGGTCACTCACGAGCATCACAACATTGTCTTCATGCAGCCACGGGGATGGGGAAATCTGCAGAATACTGTTTGTGTCAGCTCAGTTTAATTCTTACACACACACAGCCATAAACACACCATCATTCTGGTGTGATGGGGGCAGTGAGGATGAAACCTTCAAAGGCTCCGCTGTTCCATGAATTCAGACATCCCTACATGGTGGAGGAAATGATGGAAGCTGTGTCGAACGAAGAGGGGAGCACCACTGACATGTTTGCTCATGTTCCTGGAAGTAGTTTTTGACACACGCCAGCTGATGAAGACTAAAATGAATTGCAATGAATAATACAGTAACAGCAAATATATGAATGTATATTCAAGCTCAAGAACTCTAACTTATTTATGAATATTTCTCTGAAAGAAGATCAAACCCAACAACCAGCTGTAATTATGCACTCAGATGAATTTCCACACACTATACAACCCATATATTTGAGTGTGCATGCTCATACTATGTATTTGTCAATGGAAGTGAGCATCATCGTATATCTACATTTTTTTTTTCTGTAGACTCCACTGAATTTGTAATTACAATCACGTCAAAAACCAGGGTCAGTCTGTTGCTGTTGAATTGTAAATAGGCTACACACACAAAGCAAACACACACACATGGCAGCTTTCTAATCTCCTGATTTTATCCTCTGTCCTATCTCCCTCTGCACTGACTCACCACATTCTTCATGCAAATTTACACAAAAGTCAACCAGAACCAGTCTGGGCTGCGCAATTTGTAATATAAAACCCTGAATCTGTGGCACATAGAAATGTGCTGGAAAACAGGGGCCCAAAGAGTTTAAAGCATGTAAAGATGGCTTCAAACCACCACACATTAGGATTTAATCAGAAGTGATGCAGAGAAAAAACATTTTATGCTTGATTTTAAAGTAAATAATCTTGATATGACATTTAAGATGGTGTTAGGGGCTACAGCTCTCAGACTCATCTGTAACAAAAGCTTCCTTCAAACAGCCCCCCCAGCAGAAACAACCACTGAGCTTTCCTAAATGTTGCAAAATTATTTACAGGCTACTTCACTTGACATTTTAGCCTGCCTCAATTATTTTAAGTAACTTCTGAGTGAGTCACATGCTTTAACAATTTCCTCCTTAATTAAAATTGCATTTCTTATAACGTTGTAAAACCTTTGTGTGGATCCTGGTGGCTTCCCTATTTCGTTCGTGCATAATTAAAAATCCATTGTTGCACCTAAAATGCATAAAATGCTCTGTACTCTACATTGTGATGCAATTTGCACAAATGATGGTGCAAACACTTCACAAAAAATAACAATTTGCATTTTTTTCCCAAGTCCCCTTTGCTGCCTTTAGATGAGAGCTGCATGAAGGCAAATGGCTTCAAACAGGGTAGCTCAGCCTAAAAATGACAGAAGAGAATACAGACAAAGAGAAAATGTTTTCACATTTATAAAAGATGAGGGGAAAAAATGCCCCAGTTCCTCCACAAATCAACAATTACAGGGGGCATTAATCCATGTGGGACCGTGATATTTCAGAGTCAATACTTGCTCTTCACTTGATAGAGTTTCTGTGGGTGTTGTGCTTGTCAGTGCCTTTCACTGGCAATTAAACCTATAATTTCACAGAGGATGTACGGCTCCATGATGCAGAGTTGCCGTCAAGTATCATTTACTATTTTGGAAGAAGAGTGAAGGGGACAGAGTGAGGAAGACAGAGGGAAAGCAAGAGGGAGGAAGGGTGATAGTCAGAAAAACCTGACAGAGTGGCGGCTACAGACGGCTCTGTTACACCGGATGTAATGATGAATGGAAGGAGAGGCGGAAAGATGAGGTGGGAATGAGCAAAGATGCGGAGGCTGGTGACAGGACTCACCGCGGCTGCCCCGAAGTGAGCTGGGTGAGCGGTAAATAGGAACAGGTGGCTGGCGGTGCCTGGGCCCTTGCTGGTGATCTGGTCGGGGCAAGACAGAAGGAGGCAGGGGGGCACCGGAGGTAGGGGACAAGAGATGGAGATCTGACGATGAGGATGCAGAAGCCAGCACCATCCATCCCACTGCCAGGAGCAACATCCCAAACAGCTGGCCCTCCTGGGGCTTTCCTTTGGGGAGCATGGCTCAGGCTCCCCAACCCCCCCTCCCCTCCTTACTGGATATTTAAAAGAGAGTAAAGCAGATGTGCAGGGATCTCAGAAAAAGTGACCTCCCTGTGGCCAGCATGCAGAAGTAAACTCCACTGCAGAGAGGCATGAGCACTGGACAAAGCGCAGCTCACGGATCCACTCGGCAGATGATCCCAGATTTCCCGCTGATCTCTGTTTCCCGGCTCCTTTCAATCCAAAATGTCTTTAGGTTCTTCTCTCGGCTGGACCACCTCGTGACAGCTCCTCTGATGACCATGTAACCCGCTTGTGTGCACGTGTACAAGCAACCAGCAGGGCTGTGTTTGCGTGCGTGTGGCGGGTGACACCTGGAGTGTGTCCCTGTCTCACCTAGAGGTGGAAACAGAATGGGAGGAAAGAAGCTGCAGCCGTCTGCAGCTCCGCTCGGCTCTGCACAGCTCCGCTCTGTCAAGCCACAGATAATACACAGCCTCAGCTATGAGACCGAGGAGGAGGGAGAGACGGAGGGGGGGTGATGACAGAAAGATGTGGAGCTCCACGCACACGCCAGCATGGACAAACTGTCATTTCTCTATCCTCTCAGCTGCAAAACACTCCCCACACAGTTCAGCCACTAAAACTTTTCTCCTCTCTTCTCCTGGCACTTGGCTCCTTCGTTCCTTCTCTGTTTCCCTGGACAAGTCAGGCAGTCGGGCTTGTTAACCCGGGGAGACTGATAGCTCTTTGTATTAGTCCACAGGAGAACGACACAGATTTGCAGACAGATAAAGAAAGGCAGAAAAGCCACATAGATGGAGAGAATGAGGATGAGGAAATGAGGAGCTGGAGGGAAAGGGGGAGGGAACGGAAGCGAGAGAAAGAACGACTGGAACGGCGGGCTCAGGTGAAACTAAGCGAAGATGATGGGACGAGAGGGGAGGAGGGAGGAGAGAAGCAGCAGAAAGTGGGCCAGTCTATGCAAATCCGCCACGAGCTACGAGCAAATCAGGGAGGAAGGCAGCCACTGCAGAGGAGTGGGCTGCCTTCAGTCACAGGGAGAGGAGAGGGAAAAGAAAAGGAATGAACGCTTCAGAAATGTCCTCACTTTTTTTTTTCTTTACTTTCTCTGCAACCGTAACCTTAAAAGTCATAACATTCACACACAAAAAAGCCCTTTTCTACAGTCACAATTAAAGGTTAAAAATCACAACTAAAAAGCAAAACAAATTATGAAAAGCAACATTACATTTTAGAACCAAAACAACATAAAAAAGAAATGAAATAAAAATAAAACGATTCGCAAAGCAAAAGTAATTTCCAAACATCAAAATTGAAATGTTCAAAACGTAAACAGAATAAGAAAGCAGAAAAGGTAGGTATTATGGGACATCACTGATTGGATGATGACGTTTGATTTTTGTAGTACCTGCCTATACCAGGTTCCATTAAAGAGAAAAAAAATAAATAAATAAAACAAAAGTAATTTCCAGTGTTCCAGAATGTAACAAAAAATTACACAAAATAAGACACCGGAAAGGGTAGGGACAATGGGACAACATTGTACAAACATTGTACAAACAACAACTGCAACAGCATTTCAAACAAAAGTTATTTGGCATGAAGAGATACTGGCTATGCTCTGTACTAATAACAGACATTGAAGATGCATTTAAACTCGAACGTCAAACATCATCATCCAAACAGTCATTTCCCATAGTACTTACCTCTTCCGACTTCTCGTTTCTTTTCATATTTTTGGAATTGTGTTTTGGTTTCTAAAATGTAATCTCGTTTCAGTTTTTTTACTTGTTGTGATCTTTACAAGCATCGAGTGATTTGTTGGTGTGACATGAACCTCAGGGCCACCATACTTTCTAGATATAAACTCAATGAACTAAGACCTCTGATCTCAACCCGTGAGGATAGAGGATCCCAATGGATTTGACTACGTTTGCTTTTCAAATTGTAATTTCATTTGACTCCAGTGCTCAGCGTTATCACACAGCGATATCCCATAATGACAAGAGGAAAGCATGAGCACTGAGTGGGCTGCAAACTCATGGACCCGCCGCAAGTGAGGTAGCAGATCAATATGACTCATTGTCGTCTGAACGGAAGCACAGCCAGTCGCTTTCATTTGCTTTGTTGCATTTTTTTCCTTTGTGTTTTTTTTAAGTTGTTATCTCAGACTTGTGGTGGCGTGATATTTTAGTGCAGCATAACCAGCAGATGGTTTATTATTAGTAAATCACAGAGTGTTAATCTGAGTCCTAAAGTCTGGATGATTCACTTTAGTGACTCAGGTATGCTACAGAATAGCTATATTTAAACAAGATTAGGGCAGAAACAGGTTTGCAAAACATTGTTTTAACACAAGAGAAAACCTAAAGAAAATATGACAAAAATGTTTTGCTGTTTTGGAGATCGTAAAGTGACTTTATACTGGAAATTCTGCAACATTTATTTGGTTTAAGGACCCACTCCGATCATTTTTAATCTATTTCCAAATAGTTCCCAGTGGTCTTTTAATCATGTTTATACCATTATTAGCCAAAATATCTTTAAAAAAGTCACTTTCTAGGTCATAGTTTCTGCAGAGCGGAGTTTCTGCAGTATTTCATTACAAATTCACTTCTGAGATGTGTGTGCAACCATTGACACAAAGCAAGCCCGCCCCACTCCCTCTCCCTGTTACTGAGCTCTTTTCTGCTAGCTTACAGCCCCTCACATCTCCAACTTAACATTACTAGTGCAACAAAAATGACGAGCAATATACTCGCTCTTAAACAAACATTCTGTCTTGGACAACACCTCTAACAAAGCACTTTGAGTCAGAAATATCCACATATTGCTGACATGTACAACATGAAAAATTGCACAGACTGAGTACACTGTTGTGAGCAGCATGCTTCATTTCCTGGGAACTAAGCCGACTGTCATTCACTTTGTGCTCTTTGAGGGGAACCTAATAAAAGCAGACAACTCATCAAAGAGTGACATCACCTCTGATGCTTCATCCACAATAACTGTTTTCCTGTGATACAATATAAGGCAGAATTTCCTTTTTTTATTTAATTTGTGTCTCAGTTTTAATTAAACAAGCCAGTTACACTTTAATGAAAAGCTACTGACAGTTTGGAAGGATGTTTTCCTCTACTTGCTTTAATTATTAATATGACCAAGCAACGAAAACTTTAAAAAAACTACAAAAAAACAAATTTTGCTGTTTCTTTTTTCTTTTTTTGACTTTGCACAACCACTAGGCCCCCAGCATATGGTATGTGCATTCAAAATCACGAAAAAGTGTGGCGAAAACTGCTAAAATGCATTATTTTAACATATCAAAAGTGCTGATATACTCACAGCATTGTGATGAATTTGTTTTAACTCACAATTTAACAGCAGATAAAAGTTGCTATGAGAAAAGACACATTTGATCATTTGCTTTTGCTTGCAGCTACAAACTGCAATTTTATTTTTTAGGTGAAGCAGTTGGTCCACATTGTTGCAGACGCAGCCCTATCCATGTGCTCTGCCCAGAGGGTCTTGTGTAATGTAAGCACAGCAGCCACAACAACCGCTCTGTGACAAGGTTCCTTTTCTGCATTTGCATAGACGCTCTCACACATAAGCAAACTAGCCTGCTTTGCAAAACATGTTTGCATAAGACAACTGCAAAAATAAAAATAACAATAAACTTTCACCACACAGCCACACCCAAGCAGCTAAACATTGTCTTTTGCTACAAAAATGAGTGACTGCACAGACTCTATAAGGCCCTCCTCGTCAGGATGGGGGCTAATTAGTGTTTTACATTAACATTTCTCTGCGGTGTCTGCTGTGACAGATGAAGTCTTCTTCTGCTTGCCCTGCGTGCAGACAAATGGAGCGCAAAACATCTTAATGTTACACAAGAGTGGAAACACTAAAGACAGAGGAAAATCCAACTCTATTAACCTCCGCTCATGATTCATAACTAAAACAATGACAAATACAAGGCAGTTTGCATGTTCTGTATGCCAAACATCACACAGAGAGTGAACAGAATGCTTGCTCATGAAAATGATTTACAACCAGGTGTAATCAACCAATTCTACTATGTGCAAACAGCTTTTTTCTTTACACTTTCCTGAGATTTATCAAGTCTTCTGTTAAGTGTCTACGTCTGCTTTCCTCCAGCAAGTCCAAAATAACTGCTGCTGTATGATGTCTCAGCGTTCGTGCACCTCCGTACAAACAGCTCCAAACCTCTGCCTGTGTGAAGTGAAAGGCTTTAAAGGAGGATTGGCAGAGGACAAAGAGCACCGCCTTGTATTCGAAGCATCACAGCCTGGCACAGGAGATACATGATGAACTCCCAAGTGAAAAAATAAATAAAAAAGAAACAGACGTCGACAGCAGCAGAGTAAACAGCATTTGAATTTGTTTTTCTAGGGAGCTTCCTCACCTGCCACATCCACATAAGTGCACATTTGCCGTTTTATCTGCTCCTCAGCGGAAAAAAAAGATCAGATATGTTGCTGGAAAATAACCAACTGTGCAGAACAGGGAAACAAGGGGGGTTCAGTCCTTAAGGTTTTGATCAGTTTAGTGTGGATCTTCATCACAACTTTTCCTAAATGAACAGCTGAGTTGGACAAAGAGCTGCTGTTTTTGCCACCCAAACAAGATGAAAAGTAAAGAGAAAAATCGAAAACCTGATATCCCTATAACATTCCAAATCAGCATGTCTGCAGCTGATAACATTTAAGCTTCTTTAAGCAAAGTCGGGCTGTTGTTTTATCTTTAAAAAATTGTAATCAAATTTGATGGAAAAACTGTAAACTCAAATCTTTTGCAAAAGCAAATGTGGAATTATGAAATATCACTCTGTGAGCAAAATCGTGATCAGTTTTTGCCGCTTTTATTCAACTAAATCTCACACTGCACTGCATTTCCTCTAGCCTGCAAATAAGATGCAAAAAAGCTTAAAAGCCAACAGTAAGCTTTCAAAACTTGCTGCAAAAACCAGCTTTAATGCCATAAATTATGTTTACAAAACAAGAAAGTCAAGCTCCCCCCTGCTTAAACTTTAAACAACCACCAGTTAAACATATAAATGCATTTTAACCAAAAAGAAAGTTTTTTTTTTATTAATTTATATACTATTATTTTAAAACAAGCTGCAAGTGTGTTCACACATGTGGCACAGTGGTCTTAAAATTTTATAATGGATTGATGATTAAAGTCAGGTATTAATGACGGTAAGATCACTATTTTTATTGTAGTTTGCTTGAAGCATCATTAATTCGCAAATTGTTGAAATTAAAAAAGATCTGTCTGTGTCGTTTGACAGATTGATCTATCAGTGCAACAATCGGAACTATTTATAATGACACACAGTATCCACTGAACATATTTAACGATAAATTATTCATAAAACCAGGCAATAATCAAAATGTGATAGTCTGTATGAAATATTAAAATGCAGCATCTACATCTTTGCTAATAAATAAAGCCAGGTACCTCAGTGTGATAGCAAAAACTGGGATTTGGCCCAAGTGAGCAGAACCCAGCAGAAGACAAGAGAACCCAGATTAGTGGGAGAAAACATTGATAAAAACAAAAGAAAGTGACCTCATCCCATTGTACCAACAGCTGTGTGGGCATTTTGGTGTGCACATTTGCTAAATATATTACATTTCTAATAAGCAATATGGCTTAAATGAAGTATTTTAGTCAAAATGTGTTTTGCACTGGAATCAAAAGCTGTTGCTACTCAAAAGTTTAGCACAGGAAGATTAAGTTTTGGAGACATTATAGGCAGCATCTTTACAGCGCCATCGCTCAGAGTTTAATGTGGCACCAACAGCCTTTAAAGTGAACAACGAAAACCTGAACTCAACAAGTTTAGTCCGTGTTTGTTTCAAACCAAAAATTATAGCGTTCGATTAAATTAAACCTGCTCTGGTTTTTCAGATCCCTCAAATCTGAGTCCATTTTCTTTACTAACATGTTGCTAAAGAATCAAAAAAGAAAAGACTACCCTGTGTCTAGAGAGTCAATACAAGTCTGTAACCTGAGTTCAACTTGTGTTGACGGGAAGCGGTGAAATCGTAAACATTGGAGAAATTAAAGGCCTGTTTCACGCTGCAGCCCAACAGAGGACACCCAGCTCAACACTAACACACTATCTTCACACCTTCAATCCTTTGTCTGATATGGTGTTTGAAAACAGACCAGAAAGGACCTAAAAACTATAAAGACTATTACAAGACAATAAAAAAATCAACAAACATCAAAATCATGGTTCTCGACAATTTTTTTGTTTTGTGTTTTCAAAAAGACAGCAGCAATAGCACAGTAAAATAAGCTCCAAACCTCCAGTTCAAAATGTATCTTCTTTTTTTCTCACAACACAAGCACTGGGTGCTTCCATTGGTCCTCCCACGTCCCTAAAGCCTTAGTCATATGCACCTGTACAGAGTGCTGCTGGGTTTTGGGTTGTCCGAACCCATGGAGGGTCGTGGAGGAGAGGCCGCATCTCGTACGGCCACCTCGAGATAGGTAATAAAAATGGAACGTACCATTGTTGTGCGTGTAAAGTTTACGCAAGTATTCGCAATGAAAGTAGCACACACTTATGAGGTACAGGAGATGTTACCCCATGCTCTAGTCGTTAGTAAAGTGTGAGTACCGACCTTCTGCATAAATGCTACACGCTTGACGTGTGCAGGTGATATGCAAGTGCCTGTAGGATGGGTTTGACCAGTTTTCACCTCCAGACTGCCCACATCCACCCATAAAGGCCGGTGTGACTAAAGTACTCCCACCAAAAGAAGACCAATACATTTTTCTGTTTCTGTTTAACACTTTGTGGAAATTTATTCTCTTCAAATTTATCTTAAAGGTCAACTAAACATGTTAGTTCAACTGAAACTTTTGGTCAAGTTTGTCAAGCTAACATAACTAGATGGTTTGTTTGGAAATCACTCATTCTTGTGTTTTCTCTCCACAGTGATTAAACTGGCCTCCAGGTTCTGCAGCTCCACTATAGTTTTTTCATCGGATCTTGACTTGAATTGACTTGAATTCAACAGCTCAAAGTGAGTACTAGAGGTCAACTACAATCAGACTCTAGCTTGGAAAAAAAAAAAAAAAAAGAAATCTACCTTCTTTTAAACATTACCTCTGATATTTGCTGCTCAAAGCCAGACAAGTGAGTGGATAAAACAGTAGGCATGCAAAGGCCAAACTCTGCACAAACTCACACTTTCACAAGCAGATATTACCTCAAGCAGTGAGAGATGTGAATTGATTTACTCTGCCTTAACAAAATAAAGTCTGGGCTCTTTGAGCAGTTGCACTTATTTGGCCCATTTCTTTGGTTCAGCTTGGTTTCTACAGAAAAAAAATAAATCTATGTTGATCTAATCTCTTACTTTAATCTCTCATAGAAACAATTTAATACAAATCCAACGCCTGCATCAGTTGCTGCTGTGCAGTAGTTGGGGTGGTGAACACATCTGGTGATGCAGCCGGAATCTACACCCTGTCATGAATTTTCCCAGCACAGAGAGAAACAATGAGGAGATATTATCATGTGACATTTTGGGTGATGTAATGTCACTGAAAGCATGCCTGTGTAAGATCCTTCAGATAAAAATATGCGCTTTAAAAGAAAAGCTTTATTTATTTATTTTTTTTTTTGGTACATGATGTTTCAGCCTGCTAGCAGAAGATAATAGCTGCTGGAAACACAAATCAACACGGATCTGCCCCTCCCAAAAAAAAAAAGAAAGAAAAAATCAACACTGCAGAACAGTGTTTAAAATGTACTTTAGGTGTTTTGGCTCTGTTGAGAATAACTTGTTTTACTTTTACAAGATGTAATGTTTAACAGTGGAAATCAATACCTGCTTATCTTATCTTAATAAAACACTTTGGGGATATAGACTTTTTTAGTTTCTTGCTGAGAAATGCGCAAGGAAATCAATTTATCCTCCTGTGTCTATCCACCACCTCACTAATGCCAGCAGCAAGTTTGCTGTACCGGAAAATATGGCTTATATTCCATTTATTTACTCTTTAAAACAAAAAAAAAGTAGCTTTTTCTGAAAGTGTATTTACTATTCAAACATGAAAATATGCTAAATCCAAGCTTCTCAATGAATGAACTTTGGTTATTTATCTAGTAAAACACACTAAGCATTGATATAGTATCAGATCATTGAGTATACACTATCAGATTTCTTTGCAACAATGGTTGTCCTCGAGCTGCTCCAGGTTCAAAGGCTGAGAATGTATAAATCACAGACACACATATGCAAAAACACTCCGCAGAGTTTCTCCATCAAAGGAGAAGTGATCCACTTTGACGCCAGAGGATCAAAGTGTAACTCTTGGGGAGCTCAGGTGACTCAGGAGAGTTGACATAATGGGTTTTGCTCTTAAAAATTCGCCTGTACACACAAACGAGTACATACACAGCCCGTGCAAGTCATACTTTAGTAAATTTCGTGGCACACAGGAGGAATTCTCAGATGTGAATCACAGGGAGGAAATAGAATGAATTTACAACAGAAAGCCAGGCTGATTGCCCCATTTCATGATGCTCTGTCCTGCTTTTTTCCCCTATTTAGTCAAATTTAATACTCTAAGAGGAATTGGTTTTCATGAATACACACTGGTTGGCAAGTATGATCATAAACTGATGTAGCACGCAAGATTGCACAGAGTACCGCAGAGCGTTTCAACCTTCGCTGCCGACTCTCGTTCAGAGTATTTTACAGTTTCTGAGGAGGAGAGCTTGTTTGTATTCTCTCTACAGTGAGAGTCAAGCACACAGCCAATTTGCTCCCTGCCACTTCCAGGGCTTTGTCAAAACAGTTTTGGCCAAGCAATTTACAGATAATGTATAAAATATGAATCAGACCTTGAGAGAGAAATCGTCCAGGGATTTTTATTTTTATTTTTCAGCTGTATGTGTGATAAACATGAAGCTTGAGTGGGTGAGAGACAGATGATTGCATTCAGGATGGAAATGGAATGAGAAGCCATTAGCATCGTAATATGTTCATGTTGTCTCTGCTCATCTGCACACACACATGCTATGTGCAGAAACCAGATCTGCAGAACAGCCTTGGACTTCAATCACACTGATAAAAGCGCAGAGTCCAAAAGTGGAAAAGCGCAGTCAAAAAAAAAAAAAAAATTTAACATTCAATCTCGCACTTAATCCCATAGCTATAATTTAACTCGAGATCTCACATGCTCTTCTGCACTTCACAACAATGTGATTTGAAAAAGCCATTGTGTGTTCAAGTGTTGTCCAGAGAAACAATCCAAAAAAGCAATACAGACACACTTCTGCAGTTGTTAAAACTTCAATTTTGTTTGTTTTTGACAAAATGTGGCACGCTGCACCAACAAAGCTCTTGAATCGCAATCACCCGCCAGTCAGTTCACAGACGCCAGTTGGGGGCTGGCCGCTCATTTGTAGGATAAGCACAGTGCACCCTCTGTTCCTATATGCTGCAAAACGTACATATGCTTTAGTCACATGTGGTTGACCCATATGGGTGTTGCAGGTTTTTGGGTTGCTCGGATCTCAGGGAAGCAACGACTCACTTTCACCACATTTTGATTTTAACCTAGATTTTTGGGTCACGGTTTTGTTTTGGTTAAAAATACAATAACAAAACAACAACAAAAAAAGAAAAACTTGTAAAAATTATTATTTTTTTATTTGCCAATAAGCAAATTACAAAGAAAAACCTTCCAGTGGGCTTATACTAAGCCTGGTGTAGTGTAATAAAACAATAAAAACCAAATCCTTCTTAAAGTTAGCACCATATTTGACACGTTCAACAAAAACACAGTGGTATGCAGTAGAGATACAATCCACTTCCCTCATTTCAATTTTGGTTTTGGCTGGAAATTGTGGCATATTTAGTTATAAGGCATGCATATTGGCCCCTTACTTACTGCGCAAATGTTGCATGCACAGGGTGTGCAGGTGACATGTATGTGCTCATAGGATGCCTGTGCAGGACACCCACTTAACTTAGCTCTGATTGTCTAATTTCCTCAATTCTAATGGTCACTTTTGGAGCCCGCAAGGAGAGCGTGCGATTTGGGGGAGGTTGAACAAATTAAATAATTTATTCGATTACTTACGTCTGTTGCATAAGTGTTTAAGTGTGCCTGTAGAAAAAACTGCATGAACAATTTTACTCTACGAGATCGCAGAGTGGTCTACAACTTTGAAATTTTGTGCGGGCCACCTGTGTACAGATTTGCCCGTTTTTTGCCCGCAGACAGCCCATATCCACCCAAAAGGGCAGTTGAGACTAAGGCAGTACAAACATTTAAATAAAAGCCCACTCTTACACAACTTTAAAATTCCCCGGACTTGTCAAAGTGACAGTAAAACAATGTGCAGTTGCTGGACTGTCTAATGTATTTTGGAATCTTAGGGGCATAAACTGGTGCTAGGACTTCTGTATTAAAAAATAAATGTAATCAAGCTGCGTAAAAAAAGTGCTGCTGAACATCAGTTATGCAAACTCCCCCACCAGGTGTGCTTCCACAACTGCTATCGCTGCAAAAAAGTCATCACCTGGAGCTCTCGGTGGCTTGAAATATTTTAGGTCGTATCTCCAGGGACTGGAAAAAGGATGATATAATTCACTGAGGACCACTCCACCTTCTTCTTTTGCCACAGTGAACCAGTGTGCAGTATCACAGGCTGATAGGTTTGCACCAACTTATGGCTGAAACACTGCAGATAATACCTTTAATAACCTTGAATTATAAGGCATTTGGAAAATGATATCACACCAAACCAGGTGGGTGTAAATTAAACGAAGGACAATTTTAATCACCTCAGGGTAGCTGAGTGTTGGCCACCCTGTCTTAGTTAGACCGTGTGCTGTTTCTGTGGTGGGGCGATAAACTCGAACCACAGGCCTCTTTGACCACACGCCAGGTTGGCTTTCATTTTAAGCTTAATGTGCTGGTTCTATCAAAGCTTGATGGGAAACGGTGGCTTTTGAGCACTGATTGCTCTCTTTTATGAATATAGAGACCAGCAATTATACTGCAAAGCAGCCTCCCCTTTTCAACATGAGAACACAAAGATTTAAGGCATGGAGATGTACTGTAAGTGGCATTACAGTCAGAGGCAGAGATGCAGACAGGGACTTAAAAGGCTGTAATTAGACGCATTGGGACAAAAGTATAGAACATATTTCCAGAAAAGTTGGGTCATTTTCTGTGTGGAGTTTTATCCTTGGATAATACGTTGAGTATTACATTTCAGGAGTCAAATTTTATGCTAACCCCAAAATTGGCAACATGAATGATGGTGGCATCAAAATGTGTTATGTTGGGCAGACTGAGCACAAAGGTCAAGCTACCCCAAGGAAGCTTTAAGCTCAATTCATACATAAAACTTTCTATTTTAAGTTCTTAGGAAAAAAAAAATGATCAACTGATAAACAACCTTTGAAAGGGATAAGAATCTTTGAGACAAAAATCTGAGGTAATCAAAATAATTTCATAAAAGTTCTGCAATGACTTCACAATGTCATCTAAATTATGGAAGTGTAAGATTTTATGTTCTTCAAAAAAATTGAGATCAAAAGATAAAAAAAAATCTTTCAAGTGGAAGCAAATCTGGGAAACAAAAATCTGAGACAATGACAAAAATACAGCAAAAATATAGTTTACGCAGATCTACGTTTAAAATAAGTGCAGATTATTTTTCAATAGAAAAAGCAATAAAATAAATCAAGTATCAACATTTAAATAAGTGCATATTTTTATCCGTAGGAAAAAAAAAATAAAAAATATAGATCAAGTATCAAAGATTAAAAATATGTGCAGATTATTTTTCATTTGAAAAATCAGTAGATAACCCCAAAATTCAGTAGTTCAGTAATTATAAATCACATTTTGGAAATCAAGTGAAGTGATGATTAGAGATCAATCATGTTAGCAATCATCAATAACTGACCAGTTCAGTAATTGAAAGTTCTGCAAACAGTTTACAACTGTTGGTATCTGACAAGAAAAATAGATTCAGAAAGGTTAAATTGCCAATTACATTGGCATTTTAAGCTATAAACAAAAAAAAAATGAATGCTTAAGACATTAAAACATAATACTTGTGCTTGTATTTATATAATAGAAGAGCAAGCACACTAACAGAAATGTCTTTTTATCAAAATCATGAGCAAAACTGCAACAAAAAGCTGAAATTAGGAAATTTAATCAAATATCAGCTCAAGCTTTTCTGTAATTAAAATAAATAATATTAAATGAAAAGGTTAAAACCACATTTTCCAAGATGACTTTTGTTTGCCAAGTTTTAAGTGTATTTTAACCCATTGTGCGTGGGCACAACTCAGACGAGAGAACACATATGCTTTTAACTTTGAAACAGCAAGATAAGGACATTATTGTTTTCATTCTAACCTTTAAGGCATGCAGCAAATTAGTCTTCCACAAGCGGGTGAGCAGACGTGCAAGATGAGCAGATAATAGGCGAAAAAAAGAAAAATCACTCGCTTTTGTTGATAAGGTTATTAATGAGATATGAGCACATGTAGTAGTACACAAACACACATGCACCTCAGGCAAAGCTGCTTCAAAACACTTGCTTTTTTCATTCACAGGAGTTATTGTTAAGAATAGGATTACATGATTGAGCTTTAAAGTGTTTAAAGCCCTATTTAAAAGGCAGGCTGCTATTCACAAACTAAATCTCTCTTTAGTTTCAGCTTGAATAAAATGGCTCTTTTAAATCAAAACTGGGAGCAGGTGAATGCTGCTGTTTTCTTAAAAAAAAAAAAAAGCAGGAAAACCAATGTATGACCATAAAAATCCCAATTTTTTCTGTTTCTGAAATCTAAGCCTTTGTGGTTCAGCACTGCGATAAAACAGTACACAATTTAACTGCAGCCCAACACGATCTTCCTCTTGGACAAAACAACAACAACAAAAAAATCCTGTTCTTCTAATTCTTGTCCTTGCAAAAAGGGGTGAAAGGAGCAAACTGCGTCAATATTTCAGAGGCTCCTAAAGGAGGAGCAGAACTGAAATAACATTTTCTTTTTGGACTCTAACGGGTGAGCTGAGTGCAATCCCTGATGGGCCTTGGTGGGCAATCAAGCCTGAGCTGTAACATCTGCCTGGATGTCTCCTAACATTGTACATGCTGACGACAGCTTCGGGCTTTAAAAAGGCAGTAGCTTCTGCAAACTTTATGTCTTTTGTCTTAGTTCCTTTATGCAATGAAGGGTATCTTTCACCTTTCAAATGGGAAGGGAAAGTTGTTGCTTGATGCACATAGAAAGCGCCAATATAGCGCTCATAAGGTAAAGTGTTTTCCTCTTTACAGCTCTTAGCTGCCCACAATTGTCTTTCAAATAACATTGTATTCTTGTTCTACACGATGTACCAGTAGTAAAGCAATAAAAAGACGAGCTGCTGGATGACCATTTTTGTTGGTTTTTTTAGTCGTTGCACTATAATGACGCAATGACACGCTAGCGGTCTACACCAGGCATGCGCCGTGAAAACAAAAAGCTCAGTGGAAGCGAGGCTTAACTGAGTGGAGACACTCACCAGAATTATCTGGACCGTACTGTACCACTCCTTACAGGACCAGACTGGACCGGACCGCTCAGTGGAAACAAGGTTTAACAATGAATGTAACATACCATAACACCCCATATCAGCTGTAAATCAAAGTTTTGTTCACATCTGTCACCATGTCTTTGACTAATTTATCGCGTGTTGGTTTGTGTTTATTCGCATAATTACAGTAAGATTTAATGGAAACAGTTCCATTGGAAAATTATGATTTGATATTGAAAGTTTTACGCATATATGTAATGGAAATGCAGCTAAAGTATTTTAAATCCATTGCAGCATCAAATATGGAAACTTAAAATACCTCAGAACCATGTATGTTACAATTTTTTCAGCACAGAGACCAACAAAAAATGAATAATGCTTTTACAAGTGCAAGGGCTGGATGTACAATCTTCTTCTGTGTGACAGGTACTAGTCCCTCCGAGGGATAACTGCTTATTAAAATATCTAAAACGGGCCCAGAAATGTTCCTCTGTAAAGTACGCCGGGTGCATTTAAGGCAAAACAGGTTCTCAAAAACAAAGTAAAAGCTTCTTTTAGGGGAAAGGAGAATTAGTATGGCAGTGAGCACAGTAGCATGAAATTATTGAGTTTCTATTGGATGAAAGTTCAAAGAATGTTCATGATATAAACTGTTTTTTTTTCATCAACACCTCCTCAGTTTCTTTAAATAGTTAACAGGATTCAAATGCAGTTTGGATTACATTCACTAGGCTCATAATCTTCAATAATTTCCATGCGAAAAACACAAGCTAAAAAAAAGATTTTTTTATCTAAATATCACAACCAATTTGTGAGAGCTAACAAGCATTTTTTATGCCTCCTTCCGCCCTACCACTTTCTACCAGTGATTTGCAGCTACCTCTAAAATTCTAAAAAAAAAAAAAAAAGACAACTTTTTTCACCCATCTGAGAATAGCAGCAAGTACTGAACTGTTATTGTCAAATTAAGATCATCTGAAATATGTAGCAGATGGTCTGGTGTCAATGGTTGACACCCTCACCCTCTTTACAGCAAGGAGGTGCCATGAAACCTCCTTGGTACCAATACCCGCTGTGGTTTTTTTGCACCTGCTGATCTAGCTTGCTTGTGTAAATACACTAGGAAAGTAAAGAGTCTAAAAGGACTTCAAACGATAGTAGAGGAAAAAAGATGCATTTGAAATGACTTAAAGAAATTAGAGATAGCTGCACTAATCAGGAGATTTTCAATCAAGGTAATGCCTGTTTTACCCCATCCGAGCCCCCATTTATTCCACGAAAAAGACCAATGAGACGAGTGCCTGTTTCGTACTTAATTATCTCCCTAATGAAGAAAGAGAATGGCATTTCATTACTCAGCTCCAGATTTAGACTCCTGGCATGCAAGAGGTAAATGGATTTAATGTTGCGAGGATAAATGGAGCAACAGCAATGATATGCAGATGTTTGCACATGTGCAGCAAGCGTAACAAACTACCACACAGCGTTGATGTGCTGTTTCAGCCTTAAAACTAAATCTGCTCCCTGCAATAACCACAGTAAAGAGTAATCACACGGCATTTTAGAGCCCAGGAGCCAACTGCAAAGTATGACACCTGCGTGTGTTACTGCGTGATTATCATGTTCAGAGTTTGCAAAAAAAAAAAAAAATCCAAATCAGCTTGAAACAAAAATTGATGCAATTTCTTTAAACGATTTTGAGTTGGCAAACTTCAATGTAAAACATAATTTTAAAAGCTATTGTGAGAAAAAAAAAAAAGAACTAACAAGTGGTTAAAAAAAATTATATTAAATTAACTTCCAATTAGATAAATTTTTATTCAGCTATGCATTTGCAATATGGTCTCATCCCATGATTGGGATGACCTTGGGATGACTAACGTTTATTTTTCTCTTCACAGCCTCATAAAGACCCACTTTGATGAAAATTGTGTTTTAGGTGTTTTTAACATGTACTTGTGACATTTTTCTGGTGATAGAGGTCATAGACATAAAGAAAATTAACCACACAAAAAAATGTTTGAAAAAGTGTAGAACATTTTCTAGGTGGGCCACTAGCTCCCTGCTCAGCTTCATTCTGATGCATCTACTTGCAGACAAATACATCAAGTCATGTCTCTGTTTCCCTTGTCTGAACTGGCATCTGGCTCAAAACTACAGGGCTGGAAAGCTCCAATATTGCTCATCATTTTTGTTGAACCGGTAATGTTAGGTTAGAGGTGAGAAGGGCTAGAAGCAAATGGGACTGTTAATAGAGAGCTCTCAGCAATGGAAGAGGGAAGATCACACCCACACAGAGGGAAATTTCTAATGAATTCAGTACCATATAGGAAGCAATACTGTTTTTTTTGTTTTTTTTTTTTTAAATCTGGCTAAAAAGGACATCACCATAAATAAAAGACCCCTGGGAACATTGTTAAAACAGCTCCAAAGTGATTGGAGTGAGTATTAAAAGACGCTGCAGAATCATTGCTATTAGTTCCTACAGTATTTGAGTCTTAAACATTATGACAGAGATTCAGCAATTACCAGAGCCGTCAAAGAAATGATCTCTCCATATATGACTTTACTGTCTACAGCCTATTGTGCCTTAGCAATGTCCAAATTGGAAAGAAGTTCAGAAGTTCAGACTGAAAAAAAAAACATATTTTATAACTTGATTTTAGGAATCACCAACCTGCACTGAAACAGAAACAAATCAGGAACTAAGACAAAGGTGAGTTTTATTAACAAGACAAAAACAAAGACATCTTGGGCAGCGCAGCCTTTAACCAGGTTCCTAATCAACTCTAAGCACGGACAAGTTGATCCCAGGATGCCATGTCAGAACTTAAATCCTTAAAGCCAAGACTTCAGATGGAGTTTGAGTCATTTAGGGACTCATCATCAGTTAAATAGCACAAATTGACCTGAGCTACTCAAAATGAAGTTGCTGGTGTTTGAATGAGCTCTGCTGATGCTGATGGTTTTGATTCTTGACAAGCAGGTTTTGTTTGCCCTATAATCAATCAATCAGTCAATCAATCAATAAGCAAATACTTTTAAAAATAGAGCCAACTCAGCCCCTCACCTCCCTTTCCCAAGACATACTCACAACCCCCTCAAACCTCTTTAACCAAAGAAGACAGATATTAGGCAATAGGCTAAACACAGAGAAGGTTGAAAGGTAGAAACACTAATAGTTGGGGAAAGATGCATAATATTTGTGAAATCATCCTGGCACATTTAGATTAGAGATATCTTAAGCTACTTTATGATTTTATGAGACCATTTTGCTTAAAGTACATTCAAAACACGATTTCACTGTATTGCATGAGTCCACAGTGTTTTCAGGATCAGGATGCAACCTTTGACTGTAAAGTCCCATAGACTTCTACAGAGAAATAAACAGTTTTAACTCAGTCATATTTTTCAGAATAACCATTCTTGCTCTGATATCTTTTTTTTTAACATCTTCTAGAAATCCTTTTTTTTTTCATTATATTTTGTCTTAGTTGCAAGTTATTCAAGATATGAACTGGCCAAAGAGATGCCTCAATGAAACCGTGTAGTCTTTAGTCAATGGATGGTATCACACTTGCTCACTCCAGTTCTCTTATGCAGTCAAAGAAAACTGTCAACAGTGATCAAATGGCTCATCTCCAGTCCTTGGTCATGTATATAAATCCAGCTTCAGTTTTTTTGATTTAAACATACTGTACTGTCAAAGAGACATAGTTTTACTTTTGGTGTTTTATCCAGATTAAAAAAAAAACACAAGTGAGAAAAATGTCTAAATTTATGGAAACAGGCAGTCTGTTTCATGTAGATCTTCTGCAGAAAATTGTGCTCATGAGCACATAGACTAACATCTCCACAACCTTCAAGCAACAGCAAAATCAGGCTACTGAACTGTAATCTAAAGCCTTGCTTTGCCTCAAGGTCAATTCATCAGAAAAGTTATCACGCTTGAATAATACATGCCAAGCGCTGTAAACCATAAATGTTGAATATCTCAATCATGCACAAGAAAGAACACAAAAAAGACGGAAAAATAGGAGAAGAAGAAAAACTGAGATCACAAAGATGAGTGGCTAAGCAGCGAAAGTAAAAATCTAAGCATTTTAAGCCGGGGCATATGGATTTCAGTCCAACAAAAATGTAGTTTTAATGCTTAAATGCACTCATGCAGATCAGTAAAAATGATGCAAACAGCCGCAGCATAAGCAAACAGAAGTGGGCACTGATAATATAAAACAGGAGTAATGCATCTTGCAGCTGCAGTAAATTTTCACGCAGAAACTCAATTGGACATGATCACATTTGTCCAAATTGAAGCCTTCAGTTTTTTTCAGAGCCAGACTTTTGCTGTGAACCCAAATGAGCAAATCAATAATGTATTGAGTGAGGTCAGCCTCCATGAACTCTAGCTCTCTGATCCTCTAGCTCGCTATTGTGTTTTCGATGAATCTCTGCTTCTCACATACACATTTCATCGCACGCAGAATGAATGAAAATATAGATGAAACCTATTTGATATCATGGTGAATCAGTGAGAATAAATCTAATTTAAAACAAATAATTAGCTGTAAAGAGTGAACACTCAATTGAAGAAACAAGCTGGAAAATGTATTTCCTTTGAGCTACTGCATTTTCATTATTTCCTACCTATGAGCAATGAGTCATGATGTTGAACCTGAGCTGTAAAAGATTAAAACTAAATGCACCGACGCTGAGCCTGCAACCCCAAGTGGATGATCAACTATTGATTTTTGACTGGGCGGGGCTTATAGCTGCGTCGAGCAGACTGATGGCAAACAGGACGCGGAGTGACAGCAAGTAAAGCTTTCCCGTCCATGAAATTAACAAAAAACAAGACCAAAAGCAAAATCGTTTTAATTCCCTTCCCAAACTCACAGACCTTTGCAACAGTCCTCTGCTGTCTGTCCTTAAAATATTGTTGAACAGGCAAAGGAAGCTAAAGAAAACAACTTTACCCAAGGGTGATGACATTATCTGTGCTTTTCTTTGGTAAAAACTACAACTTCCTGCCTCATACATAAAGGAGATGGTATGTTTAATCGTAGAAACAACATCCACGTGTCCTCTTGTTTCCTATAATTAGGCCGAGTGCGTCCTGTATTCCTCCCGGCAAAGCACATTTGGGTTCATGGGAGAGCGAAGCTGGAGAGGCTCCATCAGTGGAGCCTGCCAACGCTGCCTGATTCTCCTGGATGAGGTCATAAAGATAGCAATCGCATGTTTGCTGACACACTGCTAATGGAGGCCAGTGCCTGATGAAAACAGCGTTCAAAGGAAACACGTAGAAACAGGTCTCTGTTTAGCCCCTTCAATTTTTTTTTTTTTTGCTTCACCTGGAAAATGTCTTTTCTCCCACTCCCACAGATAGAGAGTCGCTTAGAATAACACCAGCCCTCCATCAGGCTCTCCCCCTGCCAGCCACGCTATGCTTGATCATTAAGAGGCTAGGTCCTTTGGCACAAATAAAAGGGATGGGTAAACAAACTTGTTACTAGGAGTGAGTAAGCAGCAGTGGAAACACAGGCTAATATGCATGCAAACAGACATTGGGAGTGTACTATTGTAGCAAATGATGAGAGGAAACTTTATCCCTCCTTTGCGCTGTCTGGGTCTCCAGCTTGCCATTACCGTCTTACACCTGCTCAGCTTCTGTTTGTGTTCGCCTGCTAGTCTTGCATGCAGTCAGATGTCATCTCTTCCCTGCTCTTTGACACTGGGCTCCAAACACACGACAATGCCGCAAGAAACCTTTTCTTTCAGGCATGCCCATGTCTTCTGCTTTAAAGACCCATCCCGATCATCTGTTGATCTATTTCAAATAATTCCCAGTGGTCTTTTAATTATGATTCTGCCATTTGTAGCGAAAACATTGTCTTTTTCTTGGACATAGTTTCTGCAGAGCGGGCAGGAGTCCATTAAACAACACTGATGGCTCTCTGTTTATGCTCTCTCCCGCTATCTTACGTCCCCTGTATCCCCATTACCAGTGTAATAAAAATGGCTTGCAATAATGGAGCTGCCCAATGATACAGTTCTGAGCCAGACACCAGCCAGAACGAGGAAAACAAAGACATCCATGGATCTAGTCGTCTACAATGAATGCATTAGAATGGTACTGACTTAATCTTCATGTAACAAATATGATATCTTCTTCAAACTGAATTTCTTCATCTGCTGCTCCTTCACAACAATTTGAATAAAGAAATACTCAGAAATGAAATGTTCTAATTTTCTTTATACATGTGTGTATTCATTCCATCTGGATGAAGCCCCTCTGCTACACCATTCACACATGTAGTTGTAGCATTAGATAAGTTAATTCTTCTTTAACAGTTCTAGCACATCGCCTGTTGGGATGCCAGTTTAGCTTAGTCTGTTTAGTTTAGTTTAGCAACCGGATTGAGTCCTAAACCTTGCATTTGGTGTGTGTTCAGACTGGGGTCTACTGGAGATTTCTGTTCTGCACCAGATGCTTTTAGTGAGGCTGACTGGTCAGTTTATAACTTGAATAACTTATGATAAGAAAAAAATATCATGAAAAAAAAATAGGATTATCAAGAACATGTATAAAAAATGGTACAAGAGCAAGAATGGCCATTCTAGAAAATATAATGACTGAGTAACAGCTGTTCATTTCTCAATAAACGTCTATGGGATTTCAGCTTTCTGGGACCAGCGGGTACTTCCTATTTGGAATGCAAGGGGAAGGGTTAGTCAGGCCAGTTCCTTTAAGGTCTATGCATTTAATCAAAGACAAAACTAATTCAAAAGTAACTTTCAATTGAGATGTAATGACTTGTTTTAAGATAGTACATTTTAAGTCTATTTTATAAAGTATGCTGAAGTACAGCAAGTATACTATAGACCATGTACAGGTAGTGTAACTGAATACTTCTTTAGACTAAACTGGAACGTTTGCATAGATTAAAAAAAATCTGAAAATGTGTGTGTGTTACTTAATGATAATTATGGTATTGAAATAAGGATAGTTGGACTGTTCTTAAAACAGAATATATTTTTGGGTAAAAGGTATTAAAATATATATTAAAGATAAAACATTCATTTTTTTAGCAATATATGCTTGATTCAAGCTATTACCTTTTAAACTACCTGAAAAATACACCTAAATATAAGTGCTTACAGCTAATGTTAAGATTTTATTTTTGTCCTAAAAGGGCAGGACATTTCATTAATTTAATCATACCTTTCCTAAACAAATTATACTGGTTCCAATGGCATTTTTTCACGTATAACAAGTAAAACACATTTTGTTTTCTATATTTTAAACTTTTTTTTGAGAAGGAAATTTTTCCAGTGTATATGTGTGACATGGAGAAGATGGGGTTGACAGGAAGGGGTGGGAGGTTGCTTTGGCGCTGGATGTTGTGCTCTCTAAACATGCCGGGTTTAACTCTAAATATTTCTGGATCGTCCGCAACTCTCTGCCCTTTGGCTGAACTTTTCAACTCCATGCTGAATGAGCAAGCAGGTAGGTCAAGCCCCCCTGTGCTACAGCTGTGGCCCCAAGATATGCCCTCTTTGTGTAAATAGACAAAACCAAAGTTGGCTGAGGGAAGCTGTTCTAGGCTGATAAAGTACTACCCTGTGTGCACTCCCAGTCCTCTTCTCCTCCGTTTTCTCCTACTCAGTCTGCCACCACTGCTCTCAGGCCCACTCCTCACCTTTCAGGTCACATGAGGTGTTAAGAGCTGGTTGCCACATTGGCCACAGTTCACACTTTAATGGTCTAACAGTTTTTTTAGAAACACGTGTGTTAATGGATGAGATTAAAACAAGGAGTTGAGAGGGTGGCGAATCAAGACAGTGTTTAATCTCAGAAGACTAGGACAAAAACTCATAGCTTTCAAACAACCATTTAGCAAGTCAAATAGTCTCACTTAGCCTTGACGTCTTTTTTTTTCTCCCCCCTTCTTTTAGCTTTTCCCAATGAACTCATGTGGAGTTTGCATTTCAGAAGGGCTTTCCAGAAGCTAATTAGCTTTTGATGGAATAAACACATCTGGCTGACGAATAATAATAATGTCATGAGAGCACCCATATGGACTGAAATGCAATTATATGTGGTGGATTCATTATGAGCTCTTACACCGGAGCTACAAGGCTGCATTCTTGGAAAACAAGTGATGGAAGAAAAATGTGAATGTATAAAATCTAAGACACTGGTGAAATTGACATTTTGGGCGCATTTATTGAAATGCCAGAACTACTTGGCAAAAACGGTATTATCTTACTTTTAAGATAGATTGGGTGACCAAGCACAGAAAGAGACTTGGTAATCTCAAAATGACAAAATCTAAATACAAAGTTGAAGTGAAGGACACACACAACAGGAAACTGTTTAGTCAAAAGTTTACAAAGGTTTGAGGATGGAAACCCCTGAAAGGTAATTTCAAACCTGAATGAAATGCAGCAAATTGAAAGAGTAACAGATTATTACTTACAATCACCTAAACAAGGCTTCATTCTAACAAACTCTGGCTTATTTGCATTTTTGGGTGCACAGACTCGATCAAATGAATTTTTGCTTTTAAAGTCACTTGTACTCCACAGCTACTTTACTGTTGCATCTGACTTTGGTTTTATCATGGTGTCTGCTTACCTCAAAAGCCTTTGTCACAACTGCCCTTACGGCTAGATACAGGGTATCTGTGGATGAAAATTGGCAAACCCCCCAAAAAATAGTGTCGTCCGCTTGAAATATCAAGATCATAGACTGCTTAGAAAACCTCTGGAATGAAAATGTTCATGCACATTTTTTTTCTACAGGCATGCTGCAGGAACCAAGTTATATTTTTTAACCTCACCAATCCTGCGGACTTCCCAAAGAGCCCGTTAGTGCTATTCAAGGGAGACGTGCGTGCTCCTTACTTGCAGCCTGATGAAATTGAGAAAATTAGACAATCGTAGCGTAGTTTGTGTGGATATCCTATGGGTGTTCAAAGTGCGTGCCGCATTTGGAGTCAGTCAGAGACCAGTACCTGAACCTTACTGACAAAGTGTTGAGTAAGGGTGCCATACAAAAGCATCACATGTACGCTAAAAGTGTGTGCAACTTACATTAGCCTCAGAAATACTGCAGAATGCCCTTACCACATGACAATGGTAAGTTTAATTTTCAGTGTGAGGTAGCCGTTTGAGGCTCAAGGGAACTGCAAGACACACTGTGCTCCCTTTAAGATGTAGCCGTTGTTGTCTATGACCCTCTACACAACACGACAACACAACAACAACGCTGGTGACGGTGCCAAAAATTCATGGCATTGGCTCTTGACTTAACCAAAAGTTCTTATGCTGCTTAAGATAACAGGTTACAAGTGCCTTATAAAATGAAGTGAACACAATTAATTAATCTTAATTAACAAACACACACACACTCTCCATAGCCATAGTCTCTGTTCTCCTACCTGGTAAGACTGAGGCACTTTGTGAAATTAAACAGTGCATACATGTGTGCACACAGTGTTGCATACTCAGAAAAAAAGGTTTTAGATTTAACCTAAAAAATAAAATAAAATTCCATTTAAAGTAAAATTTACCTCTGTCATAAAACTGCTTTGTTTATATACACATTTATTGAGTTTCCTCTTTATTCCAAAGTCACTTTCTGGGAAAAAAAGAAAAAAAAAAGATTGCTTAACTTTGCTTTTCAGATGCTAACAGCAAACAGAGATGTCTTTCTTCCCCTGAAGTGGTGTTTCTGGCTGCATCTCCTTTTCAATTTCCTTTCTATCAGGAGAGGATGCCCTTAAATGAACAAACTTCCAGTCACATTGAATAAACCAATACTTGCTCACTCAACCACAGTAGTCAGCAGTTTGATAACCTTTGAATGGATCCCAAATTCTAACCTGGCAGACCTCAGGAGACTTAAATAAATGGCCATTTTCTATGGTAGTGGATCTTTACTGGAAAACGTTTGAGAAAATCTAAAACATTTTTCCAGTGTTTCAAAGCACTAATTTATGATCATATATGCCAACCTCGACACTTAAAGCCACCATCAGTGAGCCCTTTTAACACACTGCTCCCGCTATTGGTCAAACCACAGCATTACAGGTTACCAAATAAAATAAAATACAGCTTATTTAAACTCAAAGCAAAACGAGTAAAAAGGATCTCAGAATAGTTGAAAATAGACTAAAAGTTTGGCTAAAGCCTGCATTGTAATCTCATCCCTCCCTTTTTTACTGTGGTTGAGCAAAATCAATCCACACGATTTGTGTGCCCAGTGGACTTCTAACATGCGCAGCCAGCTGGAAAATAGGTCCACCGTCACCCCACAACACCTGGACCGGCCTGACATTGCATGGATGCTTCCTTTGGAAAGCTGTGCACGCACACACGCACACACTACAGAGAGAGGCTGCATCTGTTCCAAATAACCAGTTCAAACTCTGCTTCTCAGATTGACATTTGACCAATGCTGATAAACGTCAAAACAACAAGATACAGCCTTGTCTGTACATGGACTTAAAAATGGCCGGCTCTGCCATGCGAATTGCAATCGGTGTGAATGTAGCTTAAGATGTGAACAAATCTGACTCATCCAGAAATGAAGAGAAATTAGATATATGATGACTTTAAAACTTTTACACAACAAAGAGGCTTTTCTGTCACTGTTGCAACAGTTCACTGTTTCTATTCCAGCAGAGAACACAAGCTTGTGTGTTTGTGTCTGACCTAGAGAAAGTACGCTTGAGGTATCAATTCATGTGAAAAAGTGCTGCTGTTCTGCCGCAATGTCTGGCTTTTGTCCATCTAATTCAATTCCAAACAACACGTCAGATGGCTATAATAGCTCTTTTTGATAGAAACAAATGCTGTTCACCAACACTTTCAAAGCTGCTTCAAGTGGCTACTTTAGTCAGACTATTAAATGATATACTGATGACAGACACACAACAAATTCAGGTATATTTATTCTCACATGGCTGGCTCATGGCATGACATCTATTTATCAGCTAATGTCTTTGAATAAACATTGCCTGTCTTGTCTGATGTTTTTACCTGCTTTTATGAGATGGCGGCAGGTTTTAGACGTTGGGTACAATCATAATGATCCTGCTTATCCCTTTGTCAGTCTCTTTCTCTTTATCCATGAACAGGATTCACAGACAGCATCCATTTACCGGTCTGACTGCTGCCCTGGGACCGCAATATCTGGCTCACAATATAATGCATCGCCAGTCCCATCAGAGACCACAATGCAGAACACTAACCACAAACCAAGCACCTGCCTCCCAAGATGGAAGTGTGCGACAGAGGATGGCTGGGAATTAAAACCGAGACAGCACCAAGGAGAAACAACGAGTCACAAGTTGCAAAGCGTGTGCTTCTCATCCCCAAGTGCGGCTCGAGGTGATTTTAGTTTCAAACAGTTGGAGCGAGATAGATAACAAAAGAACACATTTATCAGGAAAATGTAGATTTTTGCTTCTCTTTTACACATCAATGAATACATTTCTCTTGGGCAGCAGGAGGGAAAAAAAATCACAAGGCAGATTCAGCGCTTTGGTTTGCTTTCATGACGTTTCCCTTAACATTAAACTTTTAATGAAGTGAAATTATATTGAGGTTTCCAAAGGGAAAACTGAGCCTGAAACATAATTTATTACAGAAATAACAGACGGCACAGAAAGAGTAATGCGTTTATCACTTATGGGTAGTGAATAAATTTATAAATATCACATTACTAAGCTTTTATGATATTTAAAAGATTTACTCATCCTTTAGTGCTTTTTGCTGAGCACTTTGGAAATAAAATCATACAATTACAAATACAGAGTCTTTTCATTTTGACTACTAAAATACACTTTATTCATTTTATGTGCATCTCAACTGTTTCTGCAATTTCTTTAAAAAGTTGAATACCACATTTGGATGAAATGCTTAATTGAGTTTCTAGAATTTACAACCTGATGAAGAGTATTATAAATGCTTGGCATAATAATGATAATAATTAAAAAAAAAAAAGACACTGCTGTGAAATAGCATTGCTGTTGCATGGGAACATTTTTCTGAAATTAATATTTAAAAGGCAAACAGTAGCAAAAAGCAGAATCTCCTTGGATGTTCTGAGTTTTCTTTGGCAGAATACGTCCTTCCTCTCAGATGGCAGAGAAGTTGATTTGAAGTGACATTGTATTTATGAGTCTCACAAAGAAAAAGGAGGTGTGCTGACCTGACATGAATGCTGGAACCTAAAGATTACTTCTGGATAAAAAATGGGCAGAAATAAAGTAACACCGGCTTACATAACCATTAATATGTCTGTGCATGACTTGCAGAATATCAAAGAACAGAATCTCATTGTTTCTTTTAATCCAATCCAATCTAATCAGAAACTAAAAAACACAACAGGAGACAGCCATTTTGTTTCTTGTCAATCTTGCTATTTTCCTGTGATAGCTTTTTCCCCCAGTCAAAAGTAGCTCCTTAATACAACAAGGAAAAAGTCTAATGTGGTAAAATAAATATTTTTTTAAGTAAAATATTAAATATATAATCCATGTATTAATAATCCAAATATTGAAGTCAACTGCAACATTTAACAATTTTATTTTATTTTTTACTAAATAAGTTTTCAAAAAGAAGACAACTTATAAAACAACAAAGATCGGCTTTTCATGGAGTAAAAACTGGACTGACATTTTATTTTCTTTAACTCAAATACTTTGCACAAACAAACAAGTTTTTAATAAACATGCAGTACATTCTAAGATCTTGTCTAACCTTGACAATGTAGTCCTCATATACAAAGGTGATAAAGAGGCTGTCAATCGAAAAAGAGCAATTATAAAGTTGATGTGAAGAGATGTAGAAACTCCAGAGGAAAAAAGCTGATGAGTCTCACAATGAAGTTACGGGGGACAGTAGTGGAAGCTTGACTGGGGTCAGAGGTGAACATTTGTGAGCAACAATATCATTTCATGCAAAGAAAGATGCAACATTTGCTTTGAGGATGCATCTGGAGAAGAACAGAGAAGATCAGAAGGAACTGGATTGTGTCTTTGAAGGCTTAGAGAAAGTTTATGACAGGATACATAGACAGGAACTGTGGTTTGGATGAGGAAGCCTGCAGTGTCAGAGAACGTTGGAGTTGTTTAGGACTGACAGAGGAAGTTAGACAGGAATCACTCTAGACCATGATGTTTGCAGATGACACTGATCTATAATGAGACCAGGGAGCAGGTGGAGGAACATCTAAAGGTGAAGATTTGGTCTGGAATGGGGAGAAATCAAGGCCAGCTGCAGCCAGACAGAGTGTGTAAATGAGAGGAACTCGGGTGGAATGATTAAGTCACAGGGAGCAGAGGTGAAGTACTAAGTACTAACAGATCAGAACAATGGAGAGTTGGGGAAAGAGGTGAAGAGGTGTGTACAAGCAGGTTGGAATAGGTGGAGGAAGTTTTGGGTGTGTGAGAGTCAGAAATAATGAAAGGAAAGGTGTAGAACGCCGTGGTTAGAGCAGCCATGTTGTTGGCTTAGAGACTGAGAAAGAGACAGGGGGCAGAGCTGGAGGCAGCAGAGATGAAGATGTTGAAGGTCTCTTTGGGAGTGACCAGGAAGGAGAGGATCAGGAATGAATCCATCGGAGGAACAGATCATGGTACATACTATTTTCGAAAATGAATACGGGGAAGCAGATTGAGATCGTTTGGACAAGAGGAAGAACAGGGGTGACGTCGGTTAAAGTATCCTGAGATAAAAGATACCAGGAGAAATACCAAAGAGGGGGTTCATGGATGTAAAGAAGGGGGACATGAGGGTGGCTGGTGTGAGTGGAAAGGATGCAGAGGAGAAGGGAAGATGGATGATTTGCTGCAGCGACCCCTAAATGGAGCAGCCAAAAGGGAAAAAAGAAATGCAGCACCTTGAGACAAGCTCAGTAGTCAATGTTTTTAAAAAGAAGGCTGAATTAAAACTGAATTACATCATTCTGCCACATAATACATATATTGTTAACTTAGTTAGCAGAGACATTTTTTTTTTCTATATTCTTATTTTCTATAGCAAATCACTTTATTGTAATAATTATCAAGGCCAGCTGTGTGGTAAAAGGGTTGGTAATATATAATAGGCTTCAGTCTCAATCCGTTGTTACGGGATGAACGTAGCATCAGAATGGCAGACTCTTTTCTAAAGGGTAACACAACCGGACAGTTGGAGGCTGACTTCACCCTCAGCCCAGATTTGGAAAAAAAAAAGGGTGGGACAAGGGCAGGCAAGCTTAGAAAATGGAGCTGCAGAGCTTGATGACGTGCAACTTCTGAAGTGACGTGGGACTTACACCAGTTGACCAATCACAAAATTCAACCGTACTACCTTATTTCAACCTCTAGGGAGCAGCACACAGTCAAGGAGAATTTTTTTCAGGAAGTTTATTTTAAATTGGCAAGGACCAATAGTGAGCATTTTTAAAGCCCCATTTGTACAGGTAAACAGCTCAAAAGAAGTTGATTTACTTTATTGTTGTGTTAACTTTTAAGTGGGCAAACCTACAAAATCGGCAAGGGATCAAATGCGTTTTTTCTTCTACTATATGTTTACTACACAATCTAAATGTGTATACTGTCTCAAGTTTAAAAAATTTCAAGTTGATTCCCAAGCCTTTTGATAAAGTCAACCCTATAAAAGCTCTATCTCTGCCTGGATATGTATTTTCGGTCCTTCCTTTCTGTCTTCGTCTTCATCCATGTAAATAATTCAAGTCGAATTCTGTATTTATTAAAATGTCCAGATTCCTGACTTGGATGGCAAGTAATCTTGCTTGGTTAAAAAATGACCCCAGAGCACCTATGCAAATTCAAGCCAACCATCAAGATATATGTTCTGACATCTCCAGGGAGCATGTGTAGCCTAATTTGCAACACGGTGAGGTGACACATGGTCATGAGTGGGGAGGGTGAGCCGTTGTGGCCTGTGGCAGGCCTCCCTCTCCATTCGCTTCTGTCTCTCATGATCTCTCTCAAGCTTGCCGCGTGCCCTACCCACCTCCCAGTCAACTTTTACCCTTTCCCTTCTCTCCTTCCCGTCACGTCATCTGAAACACCCACTATGTAAGATTCTCTGGAGATCTGCTTGCCTGCTTGAGGGAACAGTACACTTTTCATAGAGTGGTAAAAAGTTGAGCATAAATAAAACTTTGTGCCCCCAAAATAAACAGTTTACTTAATAAATTACTTGTACTGTAAATAGTCAAATTTAATTTTGTAAAAAAAAAAATTGCACACTAAAGAACACACCCATCTTAAGTTCATATCAAACTCGGATCATGCCCCAGGGGCATTCAGTTTCAATCTTAAGATCACGTACAAATGCACTCAGAGGTCATGCGGCGTGATTTGAGCATCAGATGTGGCACGTCAAGAGTTGAAAAAACTGAACTGTGGCAAAGAAGACGCGTCAGATCGACCAATCAGGGATTCAGCTTTGACATGTGATGTGTGAATGACATAATCAGCAGGTGGAGTCCAAAACCAACATGGAGGAGAATCTGATTGGTCTACTCCTACTTTTTCAAAGATTTCTTTTTCCATCAGACAGTAAAAAGATCGCCTAATTTTATTCATGCTTTTATTTTTTCCCTCTTCCGACTAATGCGGGACAGCAAGTCATAAAACTGGGTCCCAGAGAGATGGAAGTACCCCTATAAGCAGCCGTCATTCAGACGCAGCTTCTGTAAAAGGTGGCGAACCCGACCCTACTGGGAAAATCTTGGAGACATGTTTCCTGATGCCTTTGTAGACCTCTTCAAAAATAAAAATATAAAACTGATCTTTCAAATTATTTGTCTTCCGTGCATTGTAAAGACATATAGTCAATGTTTCCATGTAGTGATGACGCTTAAAACTTTTGGCGGTGGCTCCCTCCACATGCTTTTGGAGCGTCAACTTTAAGAACACAAATTTGATGTGCAAATTGTGTTTGGTGTGACTGCAGCTTTAGCCTCAGCTTTTTGACACAATTTACCACATTGGGTTTACTTCATCATTGTGATGCAGTTTGCCTTGAAATGAAAAACAGGACTGCCTTTTCAACAACCTACATAGCCTATTCCATCTTGTTTCCAGGTTTTATCTTGTTCCAAATATGGCTTGGAGAGGGCAGCATTCATCACTTGCCAGTGGCACGTCCTAATGAAGCAGTCGTTTGTCTGCCTAATGGCACCTGAGCTCCATCTGTCATGTGCAAGCCACTGCAGAGACGCACAACATTCACCTTGCCAACTCCTGTTTGCTGACAGAGAGACGATCACGTCCGACCTTAACCCAAACGTGTGTCTCTTCGCACATGCATGCTGTGAAATCGCCGTTGTGAAACATGGCCTCTTTGGTGGGCCGAGGGTTTGTAGCCAAGAGAAAGCGTTCTGTTACCTCCATGCCATAGTTCTCCTTTGCGGCCCAGACAAGGTATGACATATGTCCGTGTTGTCAGGAATGTAGGGTGTGTGTGTTTGCAGCTTGACAGCTGGAGCTGGGTTCTCTTATGGGAGTACTTCATGGCATCTACCGTACTGCAATGGCCCGAAGGTTGGTTTGACAACAGTTAACCTTGGATTTATCTTGCCCACTGCTAAGCACAGAAACACAGAGTTGCAGAAACATACAAGTACACGGTGGAGCTGAAGCGACACATTTTGAAACCCCACTGTATAGTTTGCATGCCTTTGAAGCATGCATTTAAGCATACTCCTCTATGCAAAGAAGCATCATGCATTATGCAGCATGTGTTCATACAGAAGAAAGTATCTGCGCAATATATGCAAACCCCAACGCCAATCATTACTGTTGTGCTTGGAGTGAACTTCTATGACAAGAAGCTCTTAACCTTCAGAATCACCTTTAGAGGGAAAGGGAAATGTCTTCTTTGCATTTTTCTTGTATCAGTTTTCAGGGCTTATTGGCGCTTTTACATTATTCTGCAATGGAAGTCCATCACATTAGTCCATCGTGCCACATCTGTTTACCCATCCTTGCATCTTAAACCATATTTAAACAGGCTCATCGCTCAGTACACTCAATTAAAATAACTGCACCTTATGCACAGACACTGTAGACTACTTTTTTTAGCTGTTGTGGTAAAATAGAAAAGAATAATAGATTACAAGAAAAAGAGGGGTCTTGTCATGAAGGAACACAATATTATTGCTCTATTACTGCTGTTTGATTGCTGTGTACAAAGCTAAACACAGACAGTGTGGGTTTACACAGTGCAATCATAAATCCTCAAAATACAAAATCCTACATGGATGAAAGGGTAATAGTGCATGCTCTTCTGATTTTGATCACCATGTAATTTTGTATGAAAGCACAGATACATTATTGCAATTTTTTTTTTCTTTGTGCAATAAGTTTTGTTCAACTGATTTACTAATTCCTGTTTTAAATAACAACATATTTTTAAGAATTTTGAAACTTTGTTGACATTAAAGCTAATTTTTTCAAGTATTATGACAAGCTTCGAAGTGTTTGTTGATCTGTAGAGATCCAACTTGATCGTCTCACATCTGGATTTGCTTATTAAAAAAAAATAAAATGAAAGAAAAGCACAAAGCTAAACATTAAAAGTCAAAATCTAAAAGCTGCTTTCACACTCTAACAAGATGAAAAATAATTTTCTATTAACCTATTAGGACCCGAGCAAATATTTGAGATAACCATCTTAAAATGTAGCCACAGAGCTCCATTTAAGCAGAACTAACTACTGTGGAAATATAACCAAAAATGTGATGTCCACGTATGGACGCCAGATCTTAAGAGGTTAAGCCTGTTTTTTAACAATACAACGATCTATGTTGG
Organism: Adrianichthys oophorus; assembly: GCA_036245035.1. Lineage (NCBI taxonomy): Eukaryota > Metazoa > Chordata > Actinopteri > Beloniformes > Adrianichthyidae > Adrianichthys > Adrianichthys oophorus. Next base: position 24,974,088 of record BSAI01000101.1, read on the forward strand.
TCTTTCAGCCCAGAACAACAGACACCAAAAGATTCTGGAGTGATTCTGTAAAAGTTCAGATTTACTGTATTATATACAGATCAGAGTTAACGTGCATGCTGAGAAATCAATGATTGCAGTCACTGGTGAATATGAAAAGGGATCAGATAATTACCATGTACCATCAAACTGGTGAATTTATTTTTACTTCAGTTTATACTTTTGTAGAATTGATCCGTATTGATCAAATCTATTTACATGTAATTTTCTTAAGTTTTGTCGAGAAAAGCATTTGATCAAAAACTAAAAACATGAAGGGTAGGGATAAACATCTGCAGTTCTGTTCAAGCAATTCATTGAAATCCATTTGAGAAACTTGATATTAAAGGGTTTATGTATAAGTAGTAATATATTTATTTGTGATTAAGAGTAAATATAATTGAAATATTTACTTGTGTATGCGGACGTAGGTGTACATATATTTTCTAAAGCTGGGGATAAGTCAAAGTACAGACAGGCCCTCATTGCTGCAGTCACAATGCTTTCCAAACTGGCTCAAAGATGAGATGAAAAGAGACGCTGCAAGGAGTCCTGTCAGGTGTGCAGTGGAGCAGAGACCCGCCCCGTGTACTGATGTGTCGATTACGAATGAAATGACTCTAAAGCTGCTCTTTGGTGTGAAGACAAGAGCGGGCTCCTTCCTGGCACTCTTTTTTTCTATATTAATTCCCCCAGACTTACTTAATTATTCTCTCTAAGCTACACGTGACTAGTGGCCAATGTGAGTTTGCGATCAATGCGCTCTGGGGGGGCAGATAGGTGGCTGAATGGCTGGGGGCGCATTTAAAAAAAAAAACTGACATAGAAATTATTTGATAGAGATGACTATAGATGTAACTGTTTCTTTTCCACATGCCACTTTGAGCAGTGGCATAGACCACATGTATTGTGTTGTAACTTATTTTGTGTCATTTTTCACACAGTTGTCTGAATTCAAATGATGCCAGCTTATGTCTTGAACCATTAACCACACAGTTAGTGCTTTCAAAATAGAGTTATTTTATTTTCTTTATTTTCCTTTATTTAGCCACAGAAACCCGATTGAGATTAAAAATCTATTTTTCAAAGGAGTACTGTTAAATGAAAGACAAGAGGATCATGTTTGTCCAAGCTGTTTTTCCCTCGTGAGTGGAAAAAAAGTAAAGTAAAGTAAAGTAACGAGTAGTGAGTTACTTTTTCAAATAGGTAACGCGTAAAGTAATTTACTTACACTTTTGATACAGTAACTAAGAAAAGTAATCAATTACTTCTTGGAAGTTACTTATGTAACACTGTTTACAACTGAGATGCAGAGCATGATTTATTTATTTTTTTGGTTGTGAATTTAAAATAATGCCATTTGCCATGGCTTATGCACTTCTCTGTCTCTGTCTCACGGGCCTTTAACTTATCGAGTCTGACAATAGACAAGGGCGGCATGTAGAAAAGTAATTATGAGGAAAAACTGCATAGCTGCCCACGCAATCATCTGTGTCAGAGGCCACACAACAAAACACAGAGCTTTCTTAAATGAGCCTGACAACCCCAGAGAATATTAATTTTCTCTCGCCTGGTTTTGTCCGCCTGAACATGTTTTATTAAAACCTTTCTCATCAAGGACACAATATGGAGATGATAAAGTCATCCAGATTGGCAGTGTGGTTACTGGAGGTGTGTTTGATACAGAGGGAGGTTGCACCAAAGGTCAGATAAGTCGCACACACACACTCACACACATGTAAAGGCAAGCTCTGAGAAAGCTAACCCCACACAGCCGCCCACCACGTCTAATTGGGGTACTGACCAAAATGAGAACGTGAAGACCCCTTTATCCCAACAGTAGTAATGTCTGTAATAGTTTCCACTTGTGGGGACTTGCATAATCACACAAATGCACAGAAAATCTGCGGCCAAAATTCACAGACGTTACAAGTTAGAATTGCAGGTCTGCTCTTTAGATTGCTAACCTCTCAGGCTCTGCCAGATCAGGTACAGTCATTACACACACTAGTCCAGCCAATCAGCTCAGCTCAGCCGTTGGAAAGGATTTTAGAGCGTCCACCATGATTACAATGAGCAATACACTTTGGGAAAAAAAAAAAAAAAGCTAAGCTTATCATCACCTGTAGTAGAAATCTCAAATATGATCAAATAATTTTACTTGGATGCATTTCTAACAAAAGTTAAAATGAAACTTGAAAAGGTTCACTAATATTTCATATATCATAACCAAAAACAATTAAAAAAACATGTTCAAGAATATAACAGCACTATTGTAGGTAAATCATTGTATGTAAAATTATTATAAACTGAATGCATGAATGTGTGAATCCCAGTCTCATAATGAGGTGAAAACTTTCACTTCAATCAATATATCATTTCTTTAAAAGAAGTACTTTCAAAACAATAAAGAAATATGAATATGTGAATATAGGCTTTCAGATAAAATCAAGCAACTTAAGGGTAATCCATTATTTAAATTTAAAACATAGATTTTCTAACTCTCCAACTTACCTAAAACATATTACCACAGCATTTTGGTGCTGCAGTCATTCTGAAATAAATGTGTCACGACTAATATTGCATAGCGTTAAGTGTCAAAACAACAACTTTAAATGATAAAATATAAACTGTCCCTAAGAGGACTCACAGTGTAATTTATGTTTAACATGATGTAGCAGAACAAATACTGTCAAACAATGTATCTAACTATTTGTAAACATAAATATTTAGCATTTTGTCTTCCTTATGGCCTTATTGTGACTTCCCTGCACAAGCATCCATCTCATTCATCAATCTTTACTGCTGGAGTTTACATGTCAGGAATGTGTCAGGAATACTAAGCATGGACAGGAACACATGCATATGATGCAGAGACAGTTTTATCACAAAGCTGTGGGATGACTAGATTCCAGCGCTGATTTGACAGAGAGGGGGGGGTAATATATATATTTCATCACAACAAATATGAATATGAGGGGAAGCAGCTAAGATGGTGAATTTAAAAATTCCCCTGGATTGGTGGGGGGATATGGCTCATTTAAATGGGAAAACCTGCCTTTAGAAAGGATTCATGAATTGGTTGCAGTTGTAAAACCTCCAAAACATTTATATTTGTTTAACCAGAGTTGAACGGCCTACAATTTACTACTTGACTACTTGTGGTCAATTTTGACGATTGAAATGCATTTAAAAAACTAAAGTTACTGGAGCAAGGTCAGTTTCCCTATTAACCACTAGGGATGCAAGTAAAAGTTTGAAACTTTCAACATGAACACACTGGTGTGCAGTAAGGATGTATGGAGTCTCTCTCCCCATGATTTGGTTTAATGGTGTAACAGACAGGTCTGTTTTTGATCAAGAATCGTGGCATCCCTAGAAACCATCATCATTTTTATTGTGATGCGTCATTTTTGGCTTTAAATTTTTGCAGAGCATTGAGAACAAGAGGCTCAAGTCTAAGTTAACCCTGTAAAGTGCACTACAACAAAGCATTTAAAGAATATTATTTAATTTAACTTTTTTTATCGAGATGTTTTTAACCATTTGATGAAGTTCACAGAAAAAACATCAATACAATTGTTTAATGAGATGTAGTATCAATTATGATCCATTGGGTTATTTGGTAAGTTTTTGCTCACAACAATGTTAGTATGAGTAGCAAAAATATTAACCTGAGTGTTCCGAAAAAAAACAGTACTCACTGTCTCAAATTTGATGCTTACATTTTTAACAGGATCTAACTGTATTTTATAATTATATATAATAAAACATTTGCAGTTTTCAATTCATCAGTCATGTTTTTAAAAAAAATAATACCATTAGATCAGTTATTACCATAAAGTTTTAAAAATTTGCCATTTTTTTCCTGCCAAAGGGATTTTATGGAAGCAGCCATTTTGTAGTGAGCATAAAAAGCCCTTCTACTGCCTCTAGTGGAATGGTGATGAACTACAGGTCAAAAGAAATGAACCAAGTTATATACAATGGGTTTTATAGAACGTTTTGATCAAACTAATGAGATCGGAGTCTCAGAAATGTGTGTATCAAATTTTATATTGATGGTTATTCTGGCTTAAGTAGAAGTGAAGCATGTGTGTGTGTGTAAACTGATCCTCATGACCCCCTTCCGCAAAATTCAACACTCTTCTATGGTGTAGAAAAATATCATCTAAGGGAGGTAAGCAGTTCAGAGTTTTACCACCAAATAAAGAAATGTTTAACAATCTTTTCACAAAGATGATGCATTTTTATCAAAATACCCCCATATGCCCCCCATGCACGCACACATACTGTTTTATACAACCACTGTACTTGGATGATGGTTTTATATTCTGCAGGAAGTGCAATGGTTATTGTAGGTCTCCTGATTTACTGTCTGTTCTCACGCAAATGGTTCACATCTTGCAAGCCCTTTGGTTCACTCCATCACTTTCAGTTGCTTGTCTGAATGAGGCATGAGGAGCATTTATGAAAAAGTGACCAATGTCTGAATGACTGAATGCCATCGCTTTAACAGATTGATGAAGCCATTAATGTTTCATATCTCAGCTGTGGAAAAGACTGAAGTGCTCAACAGTTAGATGAAGAGTTTTCCTTATCCCCACAAAAGTGTGTTTTTACAGATTCACCTGATAAGCAAAAGTATCATCTCCAGAAATCGAATGTCTATTCATCCCTATGAGACTTTAACCCAACATTTCAGAAGCTTAGAACAAAGTGTTATTGCTTTGTTCGGATTATTTGTTCTGTTTCTTTCTCGCTCTATGTTTTAGGGTTTTGTTAATTTAGTTTCTTGATTTGTCTTGTTTTATTTTGATAGAGCTCCGCTTTTGATAAAAGATCTACTCCGATCAGCTTTTGATCTATTTTCAAAGTGTTCCCAGTTGTCTTTTAATTATGGTTATGCCGTTTTTATGTCGTTTTCTAGGGCATAGTTTCTGTAGAGCGGCAGGAGTTCATTAAACATTCACCTCTGAATTGTGAGCAGGACTGTTGATGCAGAATAACACCCTTCTAATCACCCATCTATTTGCATGCTCTCCATATAGCTTACAGCCCTTAACACCCCCAACATAACATAACTGGATCAACAGAAATGGTGGGCAATATCAGAGCCATCCAGCCGTACAGTTTTGAGCCAGATGCCAGATCAGACAAGGAAAATAAAGCACAGAGCTTTCAGTATTTTTTATGTAACAAATATGATCTTTTTTAAACGTCTTTTTTCCATCTGCTCCTGATTCACAATAATTTGTATTAAGAAATACTCAGAAATGCAAAAGTAAGCTTCATTTCCTTTCTATATGTCCTCCATTATGAGGAAAATGCCACAAGAACATGTAAAAAACACAATTTCCATTGGTGGGTATTTCATCAGATTCAGTAGAAAACCTCCTTGGTGTCTGTTCGTTAATGTAATTCCTTTTCTTGCTTTTGACTGAGATGTTAATGAACGTTCATTCTCCTTATTTAGTCTAAATTTCTTTTCCAAAGTGCTCTGTTTAGTTGTTGGTCTTTTTAGTTATAATTTATGGATTTTAAATGACTTTTAGGTTTTTCAATCAAGATGATTATTTAAAGGACAGCAAGGATCACGATCTTAAAAAAAGCATGAATTAATGAAGTAAAAGACTACAAAGATAGATAAAGCTAGCAACCATATTTATTAAAAATGAATTTTTGATGCTTAACACACGTGTTTTGTTTGTAAACCAAAAGACTTGACATTTTGAACAGTAAAAAAAATATAGAAATATGAAAGAAAAATCAACACTCAAACTGACAGATTAGAGCCAAAATATACAACTTTTGTTTTGTCTTCTTTTATTAACAGTGTCCTCTGATAAAAAACAAAAAAATAAAAAATAAAACTGCATTCTAAAATGAGAACCCCAGAAAAGTGTCAGGGATAAAAAATATGCTTTGGCATGCTGAGTTCCTGCTTTTGTTATCTGTATAATGCTGCTGGTAGCAAAGTCTGCATGTGGGATATCAGCAGTGAACATAAGTGATACTTTTATCTGTTTCCCGTCTATAAATTCTTGGATAAAGCCGATGCACTTCACAGTAAGTTTCTATCTTTTCTATCTTTTAGTGAGTTACACAAAAAGCTCTTTTTCTGATCACAGCAAACAGAAATGGCTCTGTTCTTAAAGAACTAAAAACATGTTTTAAAAGAAAAGAATCCCAACCCCTGATTTGCTGAAAATAAAAATTGAAGGCTTATTGGACTATCTTTGAAAAAAAGTCATATTTATTAAATAGGCTGAACTCCCTCCATATTTTCAACAAAGCGTCACTTTAGTGTGTATTTCTGGATAAAGACGTCTAGATTATTTGCTTATGTCAGTTAAACTATTCTGAAGCAAAAGGGGAGAATTAACCTTTGGGATCTTAAATCTAGCTGTTATTCTCCACAGCCTCCTCGGTTATCTAATCCCCATGCACGAAAATTGCATACACTGCTCGGATGTTCATGCATTCTTACGTTGCAGGCTAACGTGTCCCCAGGATACGTGAAGATCTGAGGGATAAACACTGCTGAGCCTAAACAAAATCCAAAACAGCCCCATTAAATGATGTGTGACTCGGGAGCCGTACGTTATTCCTCTTGATGGTGTCTCATTGTGTTTTAAAGTCATTTATATAATGACGCCAGATGATTCACTAAGGAGGAGAGCAGACATGGAGCAGGAAAAGGGCATATTGACTCTGCTGAGGGCCCCAAGAATTATCTGCCCAAATGTACAAGGAGACAGTTAGCAGAAGGTCGGCGTCGAGATGGGAGCTCTCAGGAGCAGCGATGAGCCACTGTGGCACCAACCAAGAGAAACAATGAAAGCTTGTTTTCTTTTCAATTAACTTCAGAGAACAAAGATGTAAAAAACAGTGACTGAAACACAGCTGGGAACAAATGAGGATGCAGAGATAAAACCTGCGGCATGTTAATGTTACATTTTAATCAACGCAAAGAGAGAATCATCAGCTTGTTGCAGGAGTTCATGCAAATCCTCAACATGTCAGTGGAAAGCCTAATATACACACCTGCATCTGTGCCTCCTGAGGTGAAAATGAGCATTGGAAGACTCACTCCAATAAAAATAATGTTTTTTTAACATGTTTTTGTTAGATGTTAATAAGAAAAAATAAGCTAAAAATTGCTTTTCTGAGTATTTCTTTATTCAAATTGTTGTGAATTAGGAGGAGACAAAAAATGGGATTTGAAATAGCTTGTGTGATGTCGAAGCTACAACGGCAAGCCACAAGCTCCGTGTTCCGTGCCATTGTAATGCATCCACTTGTAGATAACTAGACCCATGTACATCTTTATTTTCCTCGTCTGAGCTGGAATCTGGATTAAAACTGTACGGCTGGGTAGCTTAAACATTACTCGCCATTTTGTTGCTTTAGGTTAGGGTTGTGAGGGGCTGTTGGCTAGCGGGAGAGCACGTAAACAGATGGAAGATGGGAAGGGGGCAAGCTTATTCTATGCCAACAGTTCCACCCACAACAAAATGGCAAATGTGCATATAGGCATGAAATTTGCATATTAGTATAAAGCCGCTATTCCCTGCGACAGAATGAGCTGATTCACCGCTTGATTGCGTTAAGGGTTGCAAAGCTAAGGGAGTCGAATTCATGTAGGCTAAACAATGAAGATAAAGCGCCGATGCATCTGAACACTTTTGTTGATATTCTTTATGAAAGAATAAAAAAGATTGCAGTTTTTTGGCACATTTTTAGTTCATCTTGCACACTAAACTCACATTAAAAAAACAATAAAAAAAGGTGCAATGATTTCAAAATCTTGTGGAATTTTCGCTTCAGGCTAAAAATGTATGGACGCCATTTGTCTGCAAACAGGTCTTCCTGCCGCTTTGCAGAAACTATGACTGAGAAAAAGACAGTTTTTTTTATTATTAAAAACTCCATATCCATAATAAAAAAGACCACAGGGAACACTTTGAAAATAGATAATAACAGTAATAATGATTGAAGTGGGACATCAAAACACAAAAAAAGGGTGGAAAAAAGAAATAGAATTTTAAAAAGTTCCAACAACAAAATAGCACCGTCAGCTGCGGCATGTGAAACTTCCCTCCAGAGAAGCCAGGTGGTTTTGCTCTAACCAGACTATGGAGATGGATATTAAGAATGGGTGGAACGCTTCAACACCCATGGATGTTCTCTTTGATTAAAGCGGCTTAGATTGCACCACAGCCGCGTGGAGATACCAAATCATCACTTCTCGCAGTATTCACTGAGTGACTCCTTTCAAAAAGACTTAAGAATGCAGGGGACATATTTTTAGCAGAGGCTATCCTACTTCAGTCAAATTTTAACCATTATTAAAACTGAATTAATCTTCACAGAAATCAAAACTTTCCTGACAGCAGTTTTTTGCTGAATTAGGCTAAACAGTTGGAAATGTTTAACACGGTGAAAGTGAAGACAAGAGAAACCCCAAAGCCCTCAGCTTTTTCCATAACTGCAGCGGTGTATAATTACCATGCCAATCCTCTGGACAGTCATCACTCCTGCAACACTAAACGCTGTGGTTTACTTTTATAAAACAGATAGAAGAATATAACTTGAACATAGGTAATTGAATTGTTTAAAATTTGCTAACGGGCTGCACGGTGGCACAGTGGTTAGCGCTCCTGCCTCACAGCAAGAAGGTTCCCGGTTCAAGTCCTGGCTGGGGGACCTTTCTGTGTGGAGTTTGCATGTTCTCTCCGTGCATGCGTGGGTTTTCTCCGGGTACTCCGGCTTCCTCCCACCGTCCAAAAACATGCTTCACAGGTTAATTGGTTACTCTAAATTGTCCCTAGGTGTGGATGTGAGTGTGTGTGGGTGTGTGATTGTGGCCCCTGCGACAGACTGGCGACCAGTCCAGGGGTGTACCCTGCCTTCGCCCATGAGTAGCCGGGTTAGGCTCCGGCAACCCCGTGACCCCGAAAGGGATAAAGCGGATTGGAAAATGAATGAATGAATAAAATTTGCTACATTAGAAGTACATCTGTCTCCCAGCAGCTCTTATCCTTGTACGGAGGCTAAAAATCAAGAAACCATCTAAATGAAAGAGATTAAAAAAGGACAAACACTTAACTTTTGGACGGATTATGTAATGTCTGTTCTCCCAACACCTATGACAAAACTGCAATCTAGAAGACTCACAAGGGCTTCTAATGTGTAACACTTGATGCATTTAGAGATGACACCGATCATCACTGACCTCCAACCTCTGACACATTATCCCTATTACAGCTACAGCCCCTCGCTTTGATTTCTTTTTGTTCTATTATCTGAAGAGTGAAATAAAAGCCAATAGCTGCCGCGGTTTGCACATACTGCTAAGAGCCTGAGACGAACAGATCAATGACACTCCAGCAAACAATATTACCGCAAACACGCATCACATTACCGACACAGAGAGATGATAATGTAGAGGTGATAAAATATGGATCTCCTGCCATTGATCTGCGAACATGTTTGTGCACGCAGACAAACAGATAATTAACCTGTGTCATGTATTGTTTGTTTGCTAAGACATTCTGATGACCTTTGATAACAAAATATGTGAAATAAATAACTTATTTTACTTCACCCTTTTGCATGCAGTACAGAAAATGTATGAATTAATCAATTTGTAGGACAATCAAGGGAGGACCTACCACTAGCCAAAGATAGGCAATTGCCTATAAGGACCCAACAATTTGGAACGGAACACTTACTAAACATTGGCTAAAATAACATCCACCCTCATTATTACTTAACTTAGTCATTCAAAAAAAAAACACTGAATGACATAAGACTGCTGATGTGAAGGAGTTTCGTCCTCCCCTGAACCTCTGCAGCAATGGGATTAGTAAGCAGAACCATAAATAATCGATATAAAAGGCGCTCTGGATTATAAGGCGCATTGTTGTTTTTTGAAAGAAAAAGCGTAAAATATGGTAATACCACAGCTGCAGAGGGCCACAAGATATTGTTCAGGGCCCCCAAAACTGCTTAGTCCACTACTGAGGGCAATGTAATTCAAATGACTATTTTGCTTTCATTTGGACTCACAATCAGTAAAGAATAACCTAAAAGAAACATTTACCTCTTCCCTTCTATTTCCCATCATCCCCTTTTCAAGATTTCTCTGGCCTCTGCTGGGTTTTACTGGAACGCATCATTAATAAGACACACTCATGTTTCTCTGAGGCACAGCCAGGCTAATTTTGACACAGATTTTATGCCTTCTCTTTTTCTCTTACATTCCTACCTCGAACACAGACCTGATCTTCTTTTAAGCCTTGACCTCCCTCCTTCCCCAGCTGCCACAAACTGGACTGTGCAATACATCACTGTAAAAGCTGCCCATCTCCCATGGCTGCCTGGGGAGAAAGGCAAGCTAGGCAGGGGTCAAAGCCGGGTTATAGACCAATCCCCCAACACAAACTTGCAGTAGGAGCCTGATTGGAGGTCTGCTTTCCTGCCAAAAGCCGGCTGAACCTAAATTTGTCTTCTCCTTCCTGCTCAGTGCACGTGCTCCTCACATGCATTCCGATCTTTTTTTGTCTTTTTAATCAGGTGCGCCTAAAAGAAAATGCTTGAATTCCTCGGCAGCGCATGGCAGGAGCAGAACAATGAGGCAGGGGAGGGCCGGCGCTTGTGACAGTGTGTGGGCAGTAATGAGTGTCCCTACAACAGAGTAACAATCAGTAAGGCCTGAGTACACAGCCCACTCAAACATGCATGCAAAACAGCGTGAGAGTGATAGGATGGCAAAGGCCCGGGGCCAGTCTCACTGACGAATACACATTAACAGCACGCCACAGTGCCAATAATAAAGAAGAAAAAAAGCATGACGTTCAGCCACTTACAGAGCAGCAAAAAATTATATTATCTGCACCAGTTTCATAAGGCATTGATGTAAAAGAAACACGCAGTCTGGCTTTGGTGAATCAGCTCAGTGCGCAGAAACAGTAAAAACGATTTAGTGGCACTCTCAGCTATTCTGCCCCATGCCAGGATGGCACACATAACATCCCAGTGTGTTCCCCGAGCCTGCCCCTAATAAGCACGCAAAGCCTTTCAAAAGCATTACTCCGCCGATGGGAGACGCCGTTATTGTGGCGGACGTTTCAGCGAGAAGGAGGTTCGATTCACTTCAGCACTAGCATGCGGAAGGAGAAACAAATGGTATTTGCCGAGTGCTGGGGTTCGCACTGCCGCAGAGACATTTCAAGAAGTGGGGCAGAGAGGAGAGCACATTTTAAAGTGAGCATGGTTTGAAAATAGTCTGAAATAAAACAGAGATGGCACGGCTGCCAACGTGCTGCTGTGTAGTTCAAGAAATACGGCAACTGGCAAAATCAAACGTACACAGAGACCCAAACAAGAAACACGAGCACCATCACTGCCGTTCCAATCCGCAGACCAAATCAAGAGCATGATGGGAAGTGTTGAAACCCAAAGAAGATTGATTACAATCGATTAGGAAGTGCTAAGTCTTTTTGTCACCTAAAGATCAATCCACTGAGCCAGATTTACTCAGGACAGCTGTCAACCAAAGAAGGTGTACTGCAGGAGAAATGTGTGGAGGACAGCAAAACCAGAAAGAGGATTTCACATTTTATCTCATCAGTCCTCTGTAATGTTATGTAATTGGTCAAAAAATTTCTTGTTGTCCAAGAATTGTACAGGAAGTTGAATTTAATATAAAATAAAACTAAGGGATTTAGGAAACTTACAAAAAACTGAATAACAGACAAATAAAGTCCAAAAAATACTGAAATGGTCCACAAACCACAAAAGTATGTATTGCATGTGAATGCAGCAACTTTCAAACAAAATATTTAGGCAAAATAAATCTGCTGAAGCATTTATACTATGAAAATAACATTGATTATTACTCGTTAGGTCAAAAATTATTTTTGTTTAAGGGCTCACTTAAACAAACATCATGTTTTTGGTGTTTACAACATGTTGTTGTCGCATTTTTCTGATGATGGAGGACAAAAAAAAGTTTATAATTGCATTTTTGAGTATATCATTATTCAAACTGTGACTCAGGATCAGACAAAAAAAATGCAGTTTCAAAAAGAACTTATTTGTGTTGTAGAAAATACGCTTGACGGCACAAAATCTCCCTGCTCTGAGATCTCAGTTACAGAAGGGGGGCAATGGCCCCGCTTACAATTTAGAGGCAACTTTCTAATGAATTACAGCTGCACTGCAGAAACTATGTCCCATTTTTAATTTTGGATAAAGAAGGCATGAACATAATTAAAAGACCACTGGGAACGCTTGGAAAATAGATAAGATGATTGCAGTTGGCCCTTGAATGTTAATTTTCTAGTAATGTGTATTTAATTTTTCTACTCAAGGAAGACAATTTGGGAACATTTTATACATTTTCAAGTTTTCAACTCCAAATCCTAACAAAAATGTTTTTCAAGTTATGGGGCATCAACTATTTCCAAAGAACACATGTATTGTTTGCTGGAGCGTCTTTAGCAGTGTTTGCACCAACAACAAGCGAGAGTTTCCAAAGCTCTGATAAGGTCAAACATGGCTTTAGTGTTGCTGATTTGTTAGACCTTTTTATAAAAGTTTCACTATCTTGCCTTTATGTCCTATTGTGACTGAAAGAATATTTGACCCACACCTCACCTTTGAAGCACCTTCGGATCCTCTCCAGACTCTGCCTCCTCACATGATGTGGAGGAACTGGTTAGCTTTGTTTTCCTCCGCCGGGCTGTTTTAAAGCCCTCCTTACAGAGACCCCCTGCTAAAGTTTACAGCAAACAAATAAAACAGAGCTTTAGATCCTCATGAGGAGCAGAAAACATAAGCACATCAGATCCATCCTTCACTCCTCGTCTCTGTAAGAACAGCATGTTTCCCTCTTCTCTAATGCATCAATGGGAACTCCTGCTTATCTCAAGGAACTTTTCACCCCACAAACTTCTTTCCAACCCCTCCACTCTACCAATACCAATCACATCTCAGTTTTAAGAAGAAAACTTCCTTCTGTTTTGATTCTCCCCAACTGTGGAGTTCTCTACTGCAAGAGGGAGCTGAAAACTTTCACTTTATTTTCACACTACCATACAGATCTTGTGCTTTAAGTTGACCTCCTTTTTTGTTGATATCTTTGAGATTTCTTTAATGAAAAAATACATTTGATGTAAAATGAGTTCTGACTATGAAGCTTTGTCTCAACCGCAAGGTTAGAATGCCAGACGTGCATGCTGGGTCTCCACAACTACAGATAAACAAAAAAGTGTGTGTGTAAACAGGCATCTCCAGAATGACATGAGTCATTCTGCCTTACTTTCACCATTTCAGTGACGTTTTTGACCCCTGTGTTTATCCCATCTCTGGGAGATGTAACATGTAGTGACACAGTTAAAGCTGCAATCACACACTCCCGATCACAGCTACGCACACATACTTCCACCATCTCATATTTTCCTGTTCCCTCCTTCATGCTTGGGAGACAATTTGAAATGGTGTGTCTGCGGACAATTGGCCCTCTGCTGTAATTGGGTCCCTTGTCAACCAGCAAATTCATGTCAGCATTGGTCGCATGAGATACTAATCTAAATGGCATCAGTGTCCTACTTTGTAAGAGAGAGCACTACGGAAAGAAGGAAAGGTGTAGTAACTTTGAGTTAAAGTGTTGCCCATATAAGACTCATTGAATCATCGCAAAAGATCTATGACAGCAAATGGAAGTCAAATAATTTAATGTTACAATTTTTTTAATATAATTGCTCTAAATTAATGTATTTTAGAGATTGCATCTTTCCAATGTTTTGTTTGTGTTATATCTGCAGAATGGTGACATTATGACCAATATTAAAAGGCGAACCAATACATAAAAAGAGAGCCCTGAGTTGAAAGCGTCCTGGGTCACCAAAAGCTTGAATTCATTTATTAAAGAAATTGTTATTTTTTTTATTTTTATTTTTTTAAAGATATGTCTCTGTGCTCATTGTTGCTTTAATTGCATTTTTTATAGCTGTACTAATTTTAAAGCTAAAAATGTGCTATTTTGTAAAACACTTAGTTTTCATCTTTGAGTGCAATTTTTTTAGATTTCTAATTTTTTTTTTCTTGAATTTTTGTTATAGAACTCCAAAATGTCTTTTTATATAGGTGCCCTTGATGATTTGAAAATTGAAACAGTCCTTGGCTAGGAAAATGATACCAATGTGATCCATAAAATATTGAGGATGGCAGATTTTTTTTTTTTTTTTTACCATTTTTTCAAACTAGTTAAGATAAAGTACATTTTAAAGTAAATAAAACCAATGAACCAAATGTGTCTCACTGCAATCTGCATTTTAACCGCACAAAAAAAAAAAAAAAGAACTAACACCGAGTAGACTTTAAAATGCATAAAATAGCTGTAGCAACACTGCTTTGACATTTTGAAAATATTGCTTATATATTTAATGCATGTGCATACACTTATATATCGCAGTTATTTATTTTCCTATGTTTTAAAATTATCTAAGAATTAAATCTTGTTGTTGTTCTGCTGCTGGTTAAAATTGAAGCAGGTGAGAGTTCCGCAAATGAAGTCATAGGTTTTCACGGGTCTGTTTGTATGGTTCCTTCTGTGGGGGGCTGAGTGAAGAAATGGGTATGTCCTGACACAATAATTGTTGACATTTAGCAACAAGGCTGGAAAAAGGAGAAGAATTAGAAAAATGGGGCACGAACCAAAGCGGTTGAAAAAGACAGCAGGGGCAGAGATGAAGAAAACTTGAGTGAAAGGTAGATAATTAGCATTAGATGAACATTAAGCACTGAGCATGAGGTTTTCTTAGCTTTAAACACTGTACTCATTGGCAGTCAGGGCATGAGTCATCACTGCTTGTGTGAAAAAAAAAAACTTTTAAAGGGGAAAAAAATTATTCTCAGCACAGGCAAGCATTACAAAAATTACTGTACTGATCAGTGCAAATTGGGTTGTTCTTAGTTTTTCTCGTATTTTTCTCTGCAGTACAGAACATAAGGAGATGACAGCATGCTACCTTTACAAATAAAGAAGTAATGGGTCTTGAATTGATGTAAATCACAGGCATTGTGTGATGGAAACTCTTTGCTTTATTTGTCAGAGAACTACTCCAATGTATCACAGGTTTCTTCTGCCAGGAGCTTTTTACTACTTAAAATGTTTACTAGAAAGGTAAGACTTTCATTGTTCTTCTAAATTCCTGTAGAAATGAATTGCTTTCACTCTGGTACCTTACCTTGTTGGAATGTCGCAATTCTTGGTTTAGTTCTTAAAACCGAACCGTGTAACAGCCTCCATTTCTACGTGCTTTTCTGCTAGCTTACAGCCCCTCATACCCCCAACCTAATCAGATTAAAACAATTGACAAGAAATAGGCTCTCTGAAATGTATTTATTTATTTATTTATTTACATTTGGCTTTTTGGAATGTTTTTTTTTTTTTTTTTTTACTGGTTTTGTTTTTTTTCAGTTGTCGTTGTGATCTTTATAATATGTTGCGCTGAGTGATTTGTTTGATGTGATTTGCATTTCAGGGCAACTGTACAAATCAAATGTTGATTCAAAACTAAACCATGACTTCAAAATGAAGGTTTGAACCGAATTGCGGGGAAAGTGAATCGTTGCATCCTTATTACCCAGTGACAGATAGGAGGGTGAAATGTCATTTTGGTCATCTTTTGGCTGACTTTAGGAGGTTTAGCTCTCTTTGGTGCTTCAGCATCACTGCTGAAGCTCCTTGGGTGCGGCTGCAACAAGAACAATGGGACAATGAGACCAACTCACCTTGGTTTGTGAACCACACACACAACTAAACTGCTGCTGTAAGCCATCGGGGGGCTGGAGAGTTATTGTGCGTCTTTGCAGGTGCAATTGAGCACTGGGTGGGAATGCTGTCCGCCGGTGACAAATTACTTTTATTTGTGTGGCCTTTCAAAACTATCCGGCACACTGCACAAGTACACAGTTGAGTGTAGCTCTGATGGAAACTGATGAGAAAGTGCCTATTGATCCCCTCCGTTGTTCAGCACAGGTTATAAAAATATGACGAGAAAAGCAATTGGGCTTCATATATGATCTCAAACTTACTAGGAATTTGAACACAATGAGGTTGTGTGAGAAGACGTAAAAAATGCTGCAAAAATAATAATATGGATAGCTTGATTTACTGATAAAAGGAAAAGATGCGCAAAAGTTGGCCTGGAATAAAAGTAAATTAACAGCATCAACAGAAAGTCATATGTTTGAGCTACTCAGCAAATCTTTCAACCCCTGAAGTTCGATTAATGTTTTCAGGTATCGATTGCCTGATTTGTATGTGACACGTCGGCTCTGAAAACGTGTCTAAAAACATGTGCTGATGGATGCGTCTGTAGCTGGGCTCTCAGCCTGAGAAGGGGCCAGGGTGGGTGCTGGGAACACTCTGACAGCCTCAAGGTTACCCGCCTGGCACCAGAACAGATGGATGCCCCTCATCGTAACTGTCTGTAATGTTTTCAGCTCAATCATTCCCCACTGCTCCCTTTTCAGCACTATATCTCTCTCATTCCCACACAGCGGCAGAGTCTGAGCTGCAGAGGTAGCAGTCAAAGTTATGATTTTATTTATCACGCTGGGAGAGATTTTGCGGTTGCAGCAACTACCATATAGGGCTGGGATCTTTAGAAATAAAGAATTTATTTGTGAAAACTGGGTTGATCTACTTTTAGTTATCTGTCTGATGCCATACATTCCAGTAAATATGAGGTCCATCCCCTATAAAGATACAACTTTAATATTGCATCTCAAAACTCACTAATTAAGAGAGAGACTACATTTTGTTTGTTTTCTTCTAGTAGGAAGTTATTGGCTGGGGTCTCGCCCCCAACTGTGCTGTGGTTGGTTAAAATCATTAAGAATTTATTTTTTAGAGTGATTTTGTGCCAATAAGATAGAGTGAGAAAAAAGGGCATCAAAAAATTGAATATTATTCTTTAAACGTTGTGTCTGTGGAAACCTTTCCTGTTTAAGATTATATTAAAGACCTACTACAATGAAAATTGGGTTTTTAAATATGTTTCTGTGGCAGTTTTCAGACAATGGAGGACATTTAAAGTAAATTAATTTTAAAACTGCATTTCTGACCTTTTTCTCATTCAAATCCTTATGAATTAGCAAAAGACGAAAAAATGTTGTGTGATAAAAGAGCCTATTTGTGATGTTGAAAATACAGTAGGTGTGCCACAAGCTCCCTGCTCCGCCCCATTCTAAAGAATCCACTTACAACACGGATGTCAGACCGCAGGACTCAAGGGGCAGTGTCCTACATGTTTTACAACTAACCTGTCATTGAAGCTTCTTACTGGAAGAACATACCTGATCCAGGGAATCAGCAGCAGGTAGTACTGAGTCTTTACAAAGATCCATGCACATCTTGGTTTTCCTTGTCTAAGCTGGCATCTGGCTCCAAGCTGTACAGCCGTACCGGTATAGTTTCGGAGTGTGAGGGCCTGTAAGCTACCGGGAAAGCGTGTGAACAGAGAGCTCTCAGTTATGGGTGATGGGAGGGGTTGCTCTCCACCAACATGGATAGCAATAAACTACTGACACTATTTTCTAGATACGTTTTATTTTTTTCAATTTAGGCTAAAAACAGTATAATAAAAAAATAAAAGACAGCTGGGAACACTTGTTCACGTTTGGCTTGCTTTCATTAAATCAACTTAAGTCTTAACATCTCAACACCTAAACAGTTGAATTTAGACTTGGTCACAAAAGGTTTTGTTCTGAAAACGTTTGCAGCAGCTAAAGGAGCAGCACAGTATTGATTTCTATTGTTAGAGGGTAACGTCCTCCGGGAGTGTGAATCAAAAACGAGCTGGAAAATCAAAGATAAGGTAGAAACAAAGCGCAGAAATCTTTTCGAATAGCACATTTGAATCCAACTTTCTGAGAAAAATACCTCACAAAAAGTTCCATAATTTAGAAAATCCCTTAAAAAATTTTGATATGGTGACATTTTTTTTTTGCCTATGCATCACATCAACTTCCATGATTCTCCTCCATCTTTTTTTGCCCTTTTCACATTGTCTTTCTTCTGGCCCTGGGGCATTTAGGCTCCACAGCACCGCATATATCCAATTATACCGCAGCTCTGAGCACGATGGTGACACATCGATTGAAGCTCCGCCAAGTCTCTTCTCAATGACATAATGCTGCACTGGGCAAGCATCATTAGCTTCATCTGCTCCCCACCTGAGCTTGACATGAAGTTGTAATTCTGGTCATACATAAAGGTACAATAATACCAGCTGTAGCACAGATGCAATGAACAGATCCTTTACATAACATAACAGAGAAGGCTTATTTGAACTGAGAATGCGGGTGTTAGGAATGAAAACAAACGTGATTTCAGGACATCTGATCATTTCATGCTTCACATATTTTTTCTGCGAACTCTTACACTGGAGGATGCATGGAGAATTTTCAATTGTACTTTCGATATAATGTCTTAAGGACAAATCATTCTCTATGGGTCCCTTTTGTCCCAATTTCTTATCCACCAGTGGTATTTATAGGCAAATGTTCTCATAATTCAATGCTCCACTTATAAGCACTCTTTTTGGGCAAAGGTTATTTCAGATACTGTTCAGAAACTTGATGTAAACTTCTGTGAAATGAAAATATTCCCCCCTGCTTCCAGGTTCATATTGCTTACTGCTTGGATTAGTTAAGAAAGCTGTCCGTGTATAACAATTTAAAGTGGCACATCTGTGTCCAGCTGACACAAAGCCAGCTTCCATGGATGCTGGCTTTAAAGCCAACCAACCGCTGCTCGACGTTGGTTCCAGCCAGCTCAAGCTACTTAATCCCATTTACAGAGACAGCCGGTTAAATTATTCAATGCTCCAATGAAAATTCCTTCAATATTCATGAGGCGCCCTCTTGTATCCACCAAACTGTGTGTATATGTGTGCGTGCCTCCATTCAACGCTGATGTCACGTCAAGGTGAATGGCGCTGTTGTGGGAGCTGCTTGTTTTCATCCTGCTGCTTTAAAAGGGGCGTGAAGACACATCAGTCAAAAGTGAGGAAACGTCAGAGGAATTATTGCTTCGTTTCTGCTCAGCAGAACCCTGAAAGCACCAAGAGACACGGCCTGTTTGTCTGAGGGATTGTCGGGTAACCCTGACAGATTCAATCCCAAAATGCACCCGAGCATTATTTGATGTTAGCACCAAACTGAAAAGCAGTATTCAGTTGCACGTCTCTGACCTCCCTCCTGTCCACCCCCTACTTCCACTTTACTATGTGCACGAGTCACTGACATCGGCAGAGAGAATTCAGCTATTAAAGTGGAGTAATTGTTCTGCATTTGCAAGAGGAGTGTCCTTGGAGTTAAATCAAACTCTCTCATTATACCTGGAAAAAAAAATTCAAAACACAGTTACAAAGAGAAGAAAAAAAATGGAAACGGTAGAAATGTGAATTCAGCAGCAGGTATTTTAATTTTAGGGTCCAAAATGGTTAAAATCCCACACTGATCATCTTTTGATCTACTTTCAAAGCATTCCCAGAGGTCTTTTATTCATGGTTATGCCGTTTTTATGACGTTTTCTAGGACACAGTTTTTGCAGAGCAACATGAGTTCATAGAACTTCACCTTTGAGTTCTGGGCGGGACAGTTGTAAACACGCTCTACCGCTAGTTTACGACCTTAACATAACATTATCGGTGCAACAAAAATGGACTGCTGTAGCTTATAAGAAATTTGCCTCTGTATTGTGACCAGAACTGTTGGTGCAGAAAAAGGTTGCCCCCATTTCCTATCATCTCTCTGTTTAAACACTATCCTACAGCCCCTCACGCTTCCAACTTCACATCAATGCAACAAAAATGGCAAGCAATACCAGAGCTATCAGGCCGAACAGTTTTGAGCCAGATGTCAGCTTGGACGAGGAAAACAAAGACCTACATGCATCAGAATGGAGTGGTGCAGGGAGCTTGTGGACCGCCAAATGTAGCACCTATTTCACTACTGCAGGTTTTTTCCAACAGTATTTTTGCGTCTGCTTCTTATTCAAGATTTGCATAAATAAATGCTCAGAAATTGTAATCTTAATTTTATTTTTAATATGTCCTCCATCATGAGAAACATGCTACAAGAACATGTTAAAAACACCAAAAACACAATTTTCATTGGTGTGGGTCTTTAAAAATTCTTAACCTAATACTAAAAGCCTCTAGTTTGGTCAAAAAACGTCTCAGCTCTTTCCTTTGTGTCTGGATCCCAAAGGCGAATGCAGTCACACGCTGAAGACTGCAGAGTTACAGAAAAATAAATGGAGGCTGCATAGATAGCAGCTCACCAGAGACCTGTTGGCTTCAATGGAAAAGCAGGGAGGGGGCACAGAGGCCCAAAGCTAACAATCAAGCAGAGATGAATCCTCCAGCCCCATTACTTCCCGAAGTGTTCACTTTACTTTGTTAAACTTTCTATGTGGTCAATGACAGAGTCAGAGAGGAAGACAATTACTGATATTTGCTGTCAGCAATCAGAAAAGAAACTTAGAAAGAGGCTACATTTCCACATTAATTAGAAAGCGAGGACGCGTACAACCACGAGGCAGACTTTTTATTTTTATCAAGCTGCTTCAACCGAGCAGAGAAAACCGCTGGCAACCTATCTGTGCCAAAACACATGGAATATGAGTTGATTGTGCAATATTTTCTCAAAGATCAATACCTACAGTCACACAGTGCACTTTACATTTGCATGGGGACGGGATTCAAAAAGACAAAGAGAGCAATAAAAGGCAAAGCAGTGACGAAAAATAACAGGAAAGCTGATTTCATGCTTGGAGGATTGCATATCATTTTTTTTCCCAGCACACAAGCGCAGTGTGCGGTCCTGCGTGTGGATGTAGTGCCACCTATTGGGGCAGACGTGCCCTGCAAGGACTTTAAAATCTTAAAGCAGCACAGGCAGCTCACTTACTGGAGCGTATTTTCACTTCAAGAAAAGGCACACTAAGTCGTAATTCAGAAGTCAACTTTTCCTCAAACCATAACTGCTTCATTTAAAGCTTACTTCAGTGAGTAAACACTAATAAACTTCTTCCAAAGATTGTTTAAATCCCAAAAAAATCTCTAAAACTTTCTTCAACGTTAAAACTAAAAGCTCCAGGAGTTGAATTAATGAGGGTTTCTGATCACTAATTACCACAAACACACATAGCTCCCACCACCAGCTGAGAGCAGGAGTCATTTAGCCATCCTGTGCAAAAACGGCTGGCCAGATGACAGTCGCAGAGGATCAAAAGGGAAAACGGGAGAGAATACTAAGTGGGAGAGAAGAGAATGGGATTTGAGAGAGATGAAGTCATGCTCAGCGGTCTGACATCAGAAAGGTCTGGATGATTAGGGACGCTGGCAGTCACAGATAGCGGCTCAGCTAACAGTCTCCACCACCTCATTAGTCTGGCCCAGCAGCACTGTGCCCCCACTATTAAACACTAAATGAAAGACCGCCAGTCGTGATTGCTGAGGGGAAGTCCCCATCGTCGTGGGGATAACAGATTCCATCTCACACACATGCGCAGGCAGGCTCACAGAGCTACTCACTCTGGAACCTGAAGTATAAAAGTTTGAGACTTTACGCAAGCGTTTTCCAAGAAATCTTCTGCATAAAATAAGCATAATAACAATGAGTGAAGGGCCACAAAGTCCTTGAGTCGAGGCTCTGCTCCTTATTATTGAATAGGAACTGTTGCAGGTTTAATAAATGTTCACAGAAGGAGGTGCAAGTTTGCAGACTTTAGGGTGAAAAACTTGTTTGTCATCATAAATATGTGAGTATGCAACATGCTGTCATACACTTGGTTTGGGCAGTAAAATATAACTGCAACTTGCAGATTTGTTCCATAATATAAAAATGGCTGCACAGATTATTGCTACTATTTTGAAAGGATAAAGCTCAATATTGACTTTTTTTTTTTTTTAATTAAAAGAAAATATTGTCCGGAGTGATTTCTTCCAGATTTCTAAAGCTTTTTAGCTCACACACTAATTAATTAATTGACTGGGAAAAACCTGCAGCAGCTCCTCTTCGATGAGATCAGCAGTACTCACGGTCATTGCAGTAGGTCCCCGTGTAGGAGGTCATAGAGCAGTCGCAGGTGAAGTTCTCCCACTGCTGAATGCACACGCCCATGTTTGCACACGAGTCTTCCTGGCAGGTGGTGCTCGGACCTGTCAGGGAGAAGAGGGAGGAGGAGGAGGGGTGCACACAGATGCATCGTCAGCCAGCGAGAAAAGCCATTACAGAGCTTTAAAAAAGGCAGGAACCATGCAGTAGAATGCATTCCTAAGAGAAATATCTACACAACATGGGCCCGGCAAAAAATAACACCAAGGGCAAACAGCGTCATCACCTAACCTAACTGCTAATGCGATTAATTTAGAGGAATCTCTTTTCATGCAGCTGCAATCACAATTCAAAGGTGTTTGAGAATCAGCAGCGTGATTTTTAAAGAGCCAGTCTGATAATGTTTTCTTAACATGTTCTTGTCATGATGGAGGACATAATCCAAGAAAATCTAGTTTAAACTTGCATTCTGAGTTATTTCTTTACTGAAATTGTTGTGAATCAGGAGCAGATGAAAAAAATACAGTTTGAAAAAGATTGTATTTGTGACGGAGAAAATACGCTACTCCGTGAAGGGGAAGGGGGGCGGGGTTGCTCTGCATGAACAGTCCCGCCCACAACTTGAATTTCTAATGAACTACTGTTGCTCTGCAGAAACAATGCCAGAGAAAACAACAGGTTCAACAGATTTTTGCCTTATAACTGAAATTATCATCAATAAAACACCACTGGGAACGATTTAAAACTAATCAAAAGGTGATCGGAGTGGGTCTTTAAGAAAGTGAGCACACTGCATGATTTTGGTGCATTACACCCTGGTCGGGCTCATGTGATGACACTGTCAGCATCCCTTAATCCCAATCTTATGGACAGAGTGTGCAAGTGGACGTGCAGGCAGCTCATCTCATTCCAACTCCTTTCATAAAGTTTTAGACGAGTAAAACCTGGCACGCTGCATTCCCTCAGCCAACAAGCGAGACAAGACATGGAAAAAAAAGCTCACAAATGTCTCATAAGAACAAGTAAATTAAAACATTTCTAGAAAGATAACTCTCAAAAACTTAAAATAATCATGTGAAAAATACACGGTAAACACTCTGTACATTTGACAAATAGAAGACGTGGAGAAAGAAGAAACAGAGATCAGAGTTGTGCATATCCTCATGTATGCACTGTCAGACAGGATTCCAGAAAGGTATTCAAAGTCAAACTTCATGTGTGATTGCTATTTTGTTTTTTTTTTTGTTTTTTTACAGCAGTGATTACCAACCGAGGTTTCCTGGCCTTTTCAAATTCCAGATGGCAAAATATTTCCTTTAGTTCAAAGGAGACTCCAAAGAGAACACGTGATTAACTATTAAAAAAATAACAAAATAAATCCTGAGGTACACCTTTTCAGCTATAAGGACATAATATCTTTGGGTTGTGGTGATGAAGTGACATCCAGACTGCATCAAACACATCCTTGATGACCAACTACATTTTTTAATTTTTTTTTGGAGGGGGGAGTAATTCATAGCTTCATCCACACAATCAATTCTTGCTTGTGGGTTGGTAACCACTGCTTCAGTCCACACATAGCTCTTCTGTTTGAATACTTCAACTCAGAGGGAATGCAGATACAGACAAGCAGACATCATCAACAGTTATTTCAGTCACTCCACGTTTCCACATTCTGAACAGAAACGGGAGAAAAACCTCGACATTGATACCTCTAAAGACTAAATACACCAGGATACAAACCACAAATACATAAAATTAAACAATAGACAAAAAAAAAATGGTTAAGAGGAATTGTCTTCTGCAAGACAACGCGCAGAGAAAACTTCTGAAGTAGAGAAGAATTGTTGCCATCGAAAGTGCATTTACTGTGTAATGTATAGTAATGGAAGTCAACCAGGCATTCCAAACTCTTTGTGCATGAATGCAGTGTTTATCAATGCAGACTAATGTGTGCAGGAGCACTCATTTGATGGAATGAGCAGTGGAGGATTGGAATGTTCCAGTGTTGCAGCAAAGATGGTTTTTGCTCTCTGAGGAGGAAAAAATAATAGGTTTGTTTTCATTCTTTGACATACACACACAAAATAAAATCCTTTGTGTCACTTTTGTGTAACACATTTTGTTTGCACATTACTAATAACTTGGATTTTTGAAGCTTTTTTTTTGTTTTAGCCTTGTGGTTTGAAGAAAAATACCAAAGTTACCATTTTGTTTCATCCAGAACAAGCTTTGTGTTCAATGCTGAGTCCTACTCCCACCCTGACTGTAAATGAAAATGCAATCATCGTCCAGCAGTCAAAGTTTCTGCTTGTCTTATGACAACTCTCATCATTTTTTGAGCAACTTTTTTATTTATTTTTTCCTCCATCAGAGAGCAAATCCTCCCTGCAGCACCTTGGAAACATTATTGCCATGGTGACAGCCACAATGCATTGCACACAGCAGAGTTTCTGGGCAAGCTGCCTTCAAGAGGCGGAATTTAACCCTCTACCTTGCAGGTCGGCTTTGGTGAAAGCGACTTTGTTGGCGCAGAAAGAAAATAACAAAAAAGGAACAGAGCAGAGCAGGAAACAAGAGCAGGGGTTAGTAAGGAACCAGAACTCTTAAGACATTACTTTAGAACATGGGAACTCTTTAGATCTGTATGAAAAAAAAAATCAAGTTTTTATTTGTTTTGGAAGGGTTACTTTTAAGGATTAAAAAAATAATCCTGAAATAGTTTGAAATTAAAGTTGCCTTCTGCTGCCATCCAGCGGATAAAGACATAAATACCTGCTGTTTGCTTGGAATGACATAGACATAAGTTCTAGTTTTATAGGAAAATATTATTCTGGTTGTGATGAAAAGTATGCAAATTAAAAGAAAGATTCATTCTTACCATGTGAAACCTGAGCCTGAGAGTAGCTATCTCATTTGGAAAATATATTTAAATTTAGCAAATTAAGAAGGAAAGAATGTATTTTATTGTCACGTTCAGCAGAAGTAACTTTAGATAACGTTTCTGCAAAGAAAACCATCAAATAACCCCAAATTGCTTGTGATCACAGCATACAAAGCGATAATTGATCATTTAAATTAAAGATGAGCCACAACTTATTGATGTTCTAAATTGTTGTAATCCACCAGTATTTCATGAATGAACCTGGCAGATCTGATTGGTGCACATACACAACAGAACTGATCTTACAATTACAAGAGTTAGACAAAAATTGGGATAATTCCTTGCAAAGGAGTTGAGTGAGTATTAACTGTGCGACCAAATGTCTGCAGGGGCTTTTGAGAAGCTTCCTAATTACTCCAATAAATCTCATGGAGCAGGTTGTAATTTTTTTATTGCCGTTACCTTCACAGCCACGCTCGATCTGCCCGCTGCGGAAAAGGGCATCGCTGATCAGGTCTGGCAGGCGGCCGTTAAGATCCACAGTGGCCAAGCAGCCCTGGAAACCTTCTCGAGAAACCACCAGCTTGGGGAGATTTTGATACATGTTGGGGCCCAAACCTCCAATGAACAGGTCACCTGATGAGGAAGGAAATGTTTAAAATCGAATTCATTTCAGGGCGAGGTCAACTTGAATCTTCCAAACATTACCTTTAAGGTCCAGGTTCTTGGCTCCATTTACATTTTGGTTAACTGACTTTGAATCCACTTTGAGTGTGTGTGTGTTGGAAGCATCTCTTGTGATCACAACATTGTGCCACTGGTTGTCGTTCAGAGCACTGTCACTGTTCCCTTTCAGCAAACTGGGCCCATTCCCCAAGTCGAACACATAGTGAATAAACCTGAAAAAGAAACCATCACATATGGATTCAGATTCTAAATCTTTAATTATACCAAAACACCGGTATATTCCAACGAAAAATGCTTTTACAGACTTCTGTTGTTCCTCTTAGAAAATATTATACAACAGTATAACCATTTGTATCATATTTGATCCACTTATCTCATTAGAATGATCCAAATTTTCTAAAAAACCCATTGTGCACAACTTTGTCCATGTTTTCCGCCCTGTAGTTCATCATCATACCACTAGGAGCAGTAAAAGAGCATTTCCTGGTTATTTCAAAGTGGCTGCTTCCTTGTAATCTCAAAAACACTTTAGGCAAGAAAAGTTTGGCTAATTTTCTAAACTTTATGGTGAGAATAACTCATCTGTTGTATTTATATTTCAAATGACTACTTTTTGTATTGAAAGAATGCAACATTTGTTGATAATTTTTTTTTATAATGCAGTAACACCATGTTAAAATTGCTTGTATCAAATTTGAGATCGAGGGTGTTTCTTAAACACTCACACTCAAACTAACATTGTTGTGAGCAAACACTGACCGAATAGCCCAAGCATTTATTATGGATATTATCTATGTCTAGCAAAAAATTATATTGCACTTTTTCAATTTCACCAAAGGGTTTAAAAACATCTTCATTCCAAAAAAGTTTGAATTTTCTGTCAATTCCTTGATAGGATTTTTTTTTTTCACTTGTACTTAAATTTATGTAAGATTTAGGCTAAAATACAGAAGGGGTTTATACAAATATATACCTCTTGTGTGCAAAGATTCATAAGCCCATCTGCTACACTATTCAAACATGTCTTTGTTTATTTAATACTTAGCTGTTATCTTAACTTGTAGCTGTTTATCTTCGTGTTTGTTTATCAGACATATACTTGTTATTCAACCATGTAGTTATAGAATGAATTAAGCTCACTTTTCTTTAATAGTTCTAGTGCATCACCTGTCCGTCCGGGGTTGAGGATCTCTCCTTCATGTGGGCAACCCTGAGGTTTCTTAGTTTCCCCCCCCCAAAAAAAAGATAGATACAAAGATCCTCACCGCGAACGAGGGTGTAAGGGCAGAGATGTTTGTTAAAAATAAAAAAATAAAAAATATATATATATATATAATTAGCACAGATTTAAAGAGAAAATCCCAAAATGCATCAAAATGGTCAATAAAGTTGCAATACTTGATTCTTTTTTATTGATACGATTCAATATGGCCGGCTAACTGATTTTACAGCAAAGTCACCCTGGAATCATGCAGTAAAATAATCATTTCATTAAAAAAATAAATAAAATCCTTTTTTTCTGGAAATAAAGGATGCATCAAAGATTACAGTTTATTCCCAAAGCCTTGAGAAGCCTAAAACAAATCAGCAAAGCACATTTACATGCTTTTTTTTTTCTTCAAATTTCTGAGGTATCTTTTTGCCCCACCCACCCTTTGACCAGCTCCACGGCGATGAAGTCGTTCCCGTCGCCACTGTTGAAGAGGATAAAGCCGTCGGGCGAGGTGGTTTTAAACTGGAAGAACAGGTGCATTGTGGTGTATGCCTGCAGAGTGGCCAAGCCCAGGTAGCTGGCCTTTGTCTTGAATGTGACAGGGTCTGCGATGATGAAGCGCATGCCAAAGCGGGCGTTGAGCTCGCAGAAATCAATGTCCCCGTTTTTGCACATGTCAATGTACTGCATGCCATTGAATTTGAGGCTCTGAGGAGAAAATTCAAGAGAAATAGTTCTGTCAAGAAAATTTGTAGCAATCGAATCATTTGACAAATATTGGCAAACACTTTATCCTGTAAACACGGAAATCAAACAATATTGGTGTTTTTTCTGTGCATAAATTCAAATTTCTTACACATTTGACACTCGTTTCCTGCACATGCAGACTTCATCCAAATGATTTAAAGCAACAGAAAACAAACATTTCTCCTGATACCTGAAGGTGACCAATAAAAGGTGAAGGTGCTGACGAAACAAAACGTTTCTCAGTTAGAATGCCTGTTTCCACGTTGTTGAACTCGAGACGGGTGTGATCGCCCGCCATCTGACCTGAAACGGAAAAAAAGACTCAACACTTGTCAGACAGAAACAAAAAATTTTATAAAACTGAATTTCCCTGTGATGGATTGGGTTCATTGTGGTTCAGATTTTAGTTCACTTTGTTTTGTAGAACTTAATGGTTGTTTTGAAACCTCTGACTGCAACAGGTCAACTTCAGAATGACCTCTGATTTTTTTTTTTTTTTTTTGTCAATCACCTTGATGCACCAAACCAACCAGATACAAAACTTCTACTCTGGTAATCTAATGATAAAATACAGCAAAGTAAATGATTTAATAAACACATTTATAAGGAGTGACACACGTAAAACTGTCATTTTACGCTCCTCCTACTGGTGGATTTTCAAGCAAAGTAGTTTGAGTGATTGCTAATGTATCATTGACTTTAAAAAAAAGGTTTATTCCTTATTGAACGTCTTTTGCATGTTTTAGCTAACTCTACTCTAGGTGTGCAAAGGATCATATTGTAATTTTTTTTTCACCTTAATAAAATATTGCAAATATTATGGATACTAAAACAACAAAAATAAATAGAAAACAGATACCTTCCGCCATGTCTTCATCCACAATGAGCTTGAAGTTTTTACCACGGCGGACCACTCGCACTGAGTGCCATTCATTGTCGTTGAGCTTTTCTCCAGCATAAAGAACCTCAGGGCCTTTGCCTGAGGATGAAGGTCAGTTAGTCAAGGGGATGGGGAAGAGATGTGTAAAATCACAGCAAGTATTATTAAAATGATAAATGTGTTCAGCGTCCTGTAACACTTTCTTTTTTGTCCTAAATGACACATGCTCAGTAGAAAAGCGTTTAGAAAAATTCTTAAAACTCAACTCAAATAATTAAACTACTTTCTTTAGATCCAAATATTACCTATTCCCAGTTTACCCACGATATGTTATTTTACTAAATAAATAATAAGCATTTGCATAAAGAAAATTGAAAGTTCTATAAAATGAGACCATAAGACCACTAGAGGGCGATCTTGCTCAACACTGGACCTTTATTTTGTTCTAAGTCTCATGCCTGAAGATGAAACTTGGTTTAATATCAAGACACGCTTTAGTTTAGGATTTGTTTTTGGTCTAAATTGGGAAATATTAAAAAACAAAGTTTATAAACAGCTAAATGAGTTAAAAAAATTGAAGCAAATTTAGGATTAGAGTTTAAGTGACTGAATAAAAAATAAATAAATTGTCCTTGACACGATTCTGTGACTCATTAAAAATCGATAATAATGTTCAGCTGACATGAAGAGAAAACTATCTGCAGTGTGGTACATTATTTATTGCATTCCTAGAGCCTCTCAGCTTTTCATTATTTTATTCTTCACAAGCTATAAACTCTTCAAAGCATTTAAAAAGTATTTTTAAAGGGGAAAACAAATATTAATGCACTGCAGTGTTTAGGTGAAGGTAGGAAATAAAATGTGTCTGAATGGCCTGTTAGCTGAAATATTTTAATATATGTATGACTTTAGTTTTATTAGAAATACTTACATACAGTAATTTAAAAGTGGATTTCCTAAAACAATCAATTCTACTTTGAGAAATCCTCGTATCACTCCCAAATTTAGTTTCTACCGTCTATTCCCAGCAGATGCACTGCAATCAAACACCCAGAAGAAAGAAGGCTGCAAAAGAAGAATGTTGACTTACTGGTGTTACAGTTTATCCTGACACAATCTAGATGGGAGGGGAGAATAAGTGACAGATGAAATCGCATCCTTCAAGGTTACAGCTGCAGACATCCAAGAGCAAGTAAAGCCACCTTCCGGGGACGGACACATGATGCCAGAGGACTTTTTTTTTTTTTGGCTCCTGATTGTCATTATTGCAATGGCAACAAACGGTCCAAGACAATCCGAGTCCAATTATTCAAATTTGTCTAATAACATTATCTCAGCACTGGACATTAACTCCATATTGATTGAACTGTCTCAGGTTATTTAGTTAATTGTAAACTAACAGGTCAGCCTACAATTTCAAATGATCATTATTCTCATCACTGCATGTTTATTTGCTACTTTTTGTCAATTGGAATTCAATGGCCACATCGATTTTGCAACCCAGCAGTTGGAGCACACACTGGAGCTGGAGTGCAGACGGTTAAATAAAACAACCAATGCAATCAAAATGTCAGAAAGTAAGGATTTACGTGTTTTCTGAGAAATGCCATGATGCAGGTTAAAATCCATGTGACCCCCCCAGCTGGTTATCATGTGCCATCAACCGCAACAGAAAAGTGGGAGCAAACAGCCTCGTGCCACGAAGCACCAACACCTCACAGAGGCTTTTCGGGGATCTGAGTTAGTGAATTTTAAGTTAATTTAAAAAAAATTAAGGCATACAAATGATTGTTTAAAGCAGATTTACGGCATATTTTATTAAATCTGATGTGCATTTATCTTAAAACTCTGGATTTACTGATGCAATTCAAAGCACTAACTCTGCCAGTCGGCCCACCATCTGCAGGCTTGCTGGGCGCTGTGGCATCGGGCTGTTTGCCAGACGGGCCGCAGACTCTGGGCCTTTGAAGGGGTGAGTGCCATCTTTGAACAAGGCATGATAGATGCTGGCTATACCAAAGGACACTAATGGACCGGGAAAAAAAAAAAGAAAAGAAAACGACGACGAGAACAGACCGAGCTGATAAAGTGCTGATTTTCATTGCAACTCTAAGATCTGAATAGATGGCAGCAGATAACCTAAAATCTTCAGAAATAATCAATATTTCTGAAGGCCATCTATTAAAATAGTTTAAAAAAAAATTGTAAATGCCTAAAAAATATATAAATAAAAGTAAGAAAAGGCGGGATACAATTTGTAAAGTTTGATCAAAACTTATGAAGACATCTACGCATGAAAGCAGAGATGTGGGCGGTCCAGGCAGGTAAAAAAATGACACATGCAACTGGAAAAGTAGTTGTGGAGAAAAAAAAATATGAATGAGGGTTTGTAAAACCTCTCAGCTGTAAAATAGCATACATTAAAAAGAAAGAAACGATGAGGAACGATTACCCCCTGAGTTGAGGGGAGACAGAGACGGTTTATACATTACCAAGGTTGACCGTCAGTTTGACCCTCCCGCCGTCCAGCTCCAGCCGCAAAGTATCTGCTGACTCACGAGACGAGGCGGCCATGAGCAGGCCGAACGCTCGCTGGGACATGAACCGGAGGGAGACGTCCTCGGCCTCGGTGTGCATCACGTTTGGCATCACCACCTTCATGTACATGGTGCCATCAAAGGACAGGATGGATGCCTCTGAAAGACAAAAGCAGGACACGTAAGCACACTGCAAACTATATACTTGCAAAGATTTAAAACCTTGTTTCAACATAAAAGTTTTTTTTTCCAGACTTTAAGTTGTTTTAACTTTTCTTTGCTCTACAGATTTCCAAGCTTTTTCTTAAAATCACAGTCGAGACTTTTTAGTGTTATGAAGAGCTAGGATCTAGAAATATAGAAATCATTATTAAACTTAATCAGAATCCCTTTGTTCCATACTCTTGACAACTTAAGACTCAAAAAAACTCAAATTTCAGGATACTTTTTGGTTCTAAAGTTCAATAAATATGGACAAGTTAGACTGGCATGCATTGTAAGTTCTTAGAAGAAATGCAAGCTTTAGATTTAATAAGGATGTATTCAGGTGGGCAAACATGACTGAGATTGTTTTCTCATTTTGTTCACATTTTGTTCTAGAATGAGTCCTGTGAGTTTTTTGTTTTTTTTTTTAGCTTTTTTAATGCTTGTGTCAAACTCCTCTTTTCTACATTTTGATAACTTAAATTGGGATTTCTTGTTTATTAAAAATGATTTGCTGCATGGACAGATAATTGGATTTTCCCCTTAAGATTAGTATTATCACCCTATTTTTAGGCTACCCCTTTTTGCAGCGTAGCATGCACACCAAAACTCAATAAGCTGGAGTGAATTGGTACATGAATGCTCGCGTGTCTCTCATATTTTATTAATGGGGAACTCCTGGGTTCAGCCATACAATCGGGGGACGAGTTTGTGAGTACAAGCTGCTATCACACACTCTGCTCACATGTGCAGAAAATACAATCATTGTATTATTTCTCCCTCTCTCCGTTTGCTGGGGGTTACTTTTTTTCATAAGATCCCATTACCTGTAACTGGAAAAATCAGAGTGGGATATTCATAAATATCCATGCTGTAATATCACTGCTTCTGCACACTTCATCGGCATAACACAAAGAAATATATCGTGGGACTGTGGAGGCTGCCGGACCAGACTGATCTTTTCTTTCAAGTTCACACAGGGAGAATGTCAGCACACTGGAAGCCTCTTGGGGAAAGAGAGATAGATTAAAAAGAGTATCCAACCATGAAATACTTGGTTGGACACGTCAGCTTTTAAAAAAAGAAATTGCCCCGTGGCCTTCGTAATGCACCACTGTTTGACTGGTTTGAGGAAAAGCTGTTTGCTGCAGGTGGAAGGGTTTGGAGCGTGGAGATGGTAAATGATGCAACATGCCTTCAAAATATGTAGCTTTTCTAACTGATTTGCAGAGAACTCCAGGTGATGCATTATGACTGAGGTTGCTTTTTTCTTCCTATACACGCTGAAGTCTATTTTTGTTCTGCATTTTCCAAATGTTAGTGCTTAAGCAGGGTGCAGTCAGTCATCTATGCAAAAAATCAAATCTCTCTTCAGCCCGGTTCTGGGAAAAATGCTTCTATTGAATATTCTACGGCCTATTTTACTGTTTTTTTTTTTTACAAAAGTTTAGTGTGTTTTTCTATTTATACACAAACCCCTCACAAATGTGTAAGGGCTGACTGACAAATCTATTATTAGAAAGGATTAGTTTAGACCTTTAGACTTTATGAAGATTTAGTTGTTGCCCTGTGCAGTTTTTGTTGTTACGTGAACTTATTGTGACTCTGTTTAACAAATAGGGAAAGTTTGAGACAGACGAATCCAACTTTAAAAACAAACCTGTTTAATATTGAAAGATCCATGATTGCCTTCTGTTTGAATTTAATTAAACTTCCAGCAGGGTGTCGTGCTTTTAATGTGCAGATGGCTGAGATAATGAACCAGCAGAAACCACGGTGAGGTGGCAGGTACACTCAACTCCAGTCAGCCACAACAAACATGCAGAAAGGTAAGCTGATTTAATCATTTTTACACAAGTCAAAGATAGAAACGTGCTTAGTTCCACCAAAAGAAAGGTATACTTAATACCAGCTGAAAAAGCAGTAAATAACAAACATTTTATTAAAAATCTTTCTTGTTTAGATTAGCGCAAACATTTTCTTTAGCCTTCTTAACTGAAATCGTACTAATGGTGTTTTTTGTTTGTTTGTAAGCGCATGTCTCAAGCGCAAGAGTCTCAGCCTTAGCAAAGACTGTGTCCCAAAGACTGTGGTGATTGCAGCTGGACCAACTTAAAGGTGTGTGCTCAAACAAAAATGGAAGCGTGCGTTAATCAAACAAATAACAGAATCTGTGGACAATGTAAGAAGAGGATGATGCCGCAAACTGTTGCCTCCATGAGATGGTGAAAACACTTTCTTTAGTTGTGAAGAAATTACATGTCATGGAGAGGGAATAAGGGGAAAATACCCAAAACGCTCAGCCAGCAGCTGCAGAAAGTACTTTAACAGACAAGTACTCCCAGCTTCAGCAGAATAGCCAACTTTTACAGGAGGAAGAGAACAGGTTGAAAGAACACGTTGACTGTGCATCTCCTGTAAAAATGCCAGTTTTGCAAAATGAGTTGCCAATGCAGACTTATAGACCTGGAAGTAATGATATGGAAAGATTTTAAAATCTGTGGGCAGATTGGGGAGAGAGGAGAAAAGGACAAACTCTCATACAACCAAACTGATGCACCAGATTGAAAGGGGTCTGAGTCGGGGGCACAGTGAATCTGAAGTGGTTGAAGCTGTGGTAAAGTCCATCATGACCTCACCTTGTTACAACTAAAAGTCATATTAAAGTTACATTTCAAGGAGGACAGCCCAATGGATCTTTACCACAACTAGTTATCATAACTCAAGACAGTCGAGAGTCCCCTCAGAACTTCCCGTTTAAGGCTTTGGAACTAAAAGACAGGTTGTTCCTTGCTTGTTGCTCGTCTAAAAGAGTTGTGTCTGATGCACATTAAAGTGTTCGGTTCATTCAGATGAAGTTCTTGAGGTCAATGAGTACTGGTTTGTTAAGTGACCACATCAAGTTCCAGCTTAAACCATATCTTGCTGATCATACTGTGACAGATGAGATACTTATTGAGAAGATGAATGAACGTGAATTTGCTTGAAAAGGAGTGGGATTATGTGACTGTGTATAATCCCACCACTACTATGCTTGACTAAACTGTTTTACTTATTTTTTACATAGTTATCATAATAAAATCTAATCTACGATGTCTGTGTTTGACATCATAACACTTGTGCCTGTTAAATATCTAAGCATTTTACAGAAGCAGTCATGGAAACAGCTCGGAAACATTTCTTTGAAAGCGATTTCAGCCCTTCTCCATTATTATGTGCTCTAACAATAAAAAGATCCCCCTAAAGCCCAACACCTGCACCCTACCTGTGAATGATCACTGCTTGATGGAGTTTGTCTTCACTTCTCCCTCCCATTTGATCCCAAAGGTTAATCCTCCAAAATCCTCATGCAAAGAAGCAGTGTGGCAGAGGTCCTTTCCACACCCGAACAGCATTATTTTCTCATCTGGGATTGTTGCTTGGTAGGCAAAAGGGGTTTCGGTGTCTTAAAAAAGCTCAATGTTTTAGGTCTGCTGCTCTCAGAGGCAGAAAACTTTTTAGATGGGAATGGCTGGGTTTGTTTTTTAAGATCTGCTTAATTAGAAGCAAGTTCAGGAAGAAAGAGAGAAACTTTCTTCTCAAACTCCTCACTGACAAAAAGGGACTGACAAGAGAAAATCTCTTTCTTTCTCACTTTCGAAATACTCTGAATTTGCGGACCATTTTTGCAAAAATAATTATTATGGCTCAGTGTATCACAAGAAGAATCATGGCTGCCGCAGTGGTCATGATCAACAAGTTCAAAAAATCTCTCTCCTGCTTAATGTCTGTAAAGTGATATTTCTACATATTTTGTAAAGCTACAAACTAAAAAGGCAATCTAACAGATCAGCTAACATTTCAGCTACTAAATCATAAAAAACCCCAATTTTTATTCATTGACAGAATAGATGTTTTGTGAAATCTAGAAAAAACTGCAGTATTTCCCTAACCCTTGTTCACTCTCCTGCAGTGCCCTTGAGCAAGGTTCTTCACCTCAACCAGTGGAGTGTGAACAAGGTGTGTTTGATAAAAAAAAAAAGAATGGATTTAACCATATAAAATCAGGCAAAATAAATGTATAATTGTCATGACACTAAAGCTTTAGTCACATGCACCCATATGGGGGTTTGATCCGAGCGATTCAGATTCTGTGGAAGGTTGTAGAACGGGCTGAAAAAAAATGAAGAATATGTACGACACACCTACATCACCCTTACGTACTCCTACCTGTCACTTGCAGCATGCCCGTAGAAGAAATATGTGCATGAACATTTTCTCACTACAGGCTCACCAAGTGATCTACGGTTTTGACATTTCCTGTGGACCACCTGCGTGCCTCAGACAGGTGTGTCAATGTATTGCCCCTAGACAGTCCATATCCACCCGTGAGAGCAGTTGTGACTAAAGTCTAATACTGATGATAAGTTTTGTCTTTGGAAATAAGGGTGAGCAGGTCCTTATACTTTGTTGTCTTCTCAAATGTGATTAGATTCTCTTCCTAAAACTGATGAAGGTTCATTTTGTGTTTTTTTAATGTAAAAATTTTTTGGTTTGATGTAAAAAGTAAGAAAAATGAGTCAAGATTTTCCCAAATTTTTCTTAAATCTGAGTAAAAAGCGAAAATAAAATATTATGGCTGGATTGATGTGCCCCACTATTACTAGTATTCTTCTTCAACTCCTTCTTTCAGATGGAAAACCTCTACAGCATCCAACACAAGCAGTTTTTTTTCATACAAACATAATAGAAGAAACCAATTGCAGTAACTCCAACACCCCCTTAATCCAACATAAAATCTACATATCTCCTGCTGTGCAATTTTCTAAAGCGTAACAGTAAATCAAAGGAACTTTGGTTTTGTGCAAAACTAATTGCAGTTCCCATAGCAATGACAGAAACACAAAATCAGTTTAAAAGCTCAAATAATTATCACTTTAGATCTTTAAAGAGCTAAACACTGTGACTGCCATCATGCAGAACAAGTGTAAAATTAATGACGCACATCTGCAAGACCCTTCCATTTATATTATAAAAAAAAAAAAAAAATTGTACATGGAAGGCAAAAAAGAAGATGACAGTACTCCTCTGTGCATTGGTGTTTAACCCTCCATAAAAAGGCCCTACTCTGCCTGAGAAACGCAGCGGGAACATTGCAGCTTGAGTGTTCTGGCCCATAATTTGGTTGAGAGAGTTATCAGCAGTGCTGAGGATGTCATTTCAGATGGTAATTAAGCTGCTGCTTGTCATTCCGTGTGTGTGTGCTGTGTGTTGTTGTGAGCTTTCCAATGAACCCACACTTGGTATAATTAGCAGTCCATCTTGAGCAGAAGATAAAAGAGGAGGAAGGCTAATAAGTGAGCAGTTTCACAAATATTATGGGTGCAGTAGATGGGGAGTGAGCCAGTCAAATCTCAACACATTTGTTCTGTGTATTTCCTCTTTTTAGTGCTAAAATAGTGGAAACTTGTATTTTCTTTTCAACAGTCTTATAGTCTCTGGCCGAGAGTTGTTCAAAGTTAAATTAAAGATGTTATCCTGACAAGAAGACTGCACAGAAACATATATTTTTGTCTCCTTTTGTGCAACTTTATTGTGCATTTTTACACAATAAATAATTCTTCAGGGCATAAAAACATTTTGGTGTTTGTGTCATAATCCTCCACATGTGTTTAGCTTCTTGGGAGGCTCATACTAAAATAAAAAAAGGGCTTAGCAAAGTGCTGCAAAAAAAATCAAAACAGTCAAAAATATTCTAGCAGACCCCACTGTACTATTCAAACATAAAAAAAAAAAATCAACAGGAAGAGAAGCATTTACACACTTATGAATGCACTCAAATATGAGTTGAGGGAAGTACACTTTACTCAATGTTTTCTCCAGGGATTTTTCAGTTCAAGTTGGATCAGGTATTTGTTTGTGATAGTTTTTTTTTTTTTTTTTGTCTCCCACAGCATCACAGCTACATAGAGAGTTGTTAGTTATCTCATTGCAAACCAATGGGAATAATAAAAGTCAGTTTTTTCAGTCGTAGATACAATGCCAACATACATTTCTTTTCTGTAAATCAGCAAACAAGCAGAGCAAAGAAGCCTGACAGTAGTTCAAGAAGGCCCAGTGAGATCATTCCAAAGCTGAGAATCAAACCGTCGCCTGTCAATCACCTTAGCAACAGCTAAAAAAACTAAGAGGTGTCCAGTTCCAGTCTTTGAGAACCACTGGACTGCATGTCACACAGGTCTTTCCGCTTCTTATCGTTTCATTCAATAGCATTAAGGTGGATATGCATTATTTGATGTACAAAAGAAAACTCTTTTATTTATTTTATTTTTTTACTGCGGTCGAATAAACAAAACCGTTTATTTTAAGTGGAGTTTGGATCTTTTGACCTATGTAGATGCGCCAGAATGAAGCACAGCATGGAGCTTGTGGCCTGCCCAGCATATTTCTACTCCACAAATTAAATCTTTTTCAAACTGCATTTTCTCATATGCTCTTGATTAACAATGATTTGAATGATGAAATATTCATAAATGCAATTTGAAGCTTAATTACCTTTATATATGTCCTCCATTGTCAGAAAAATGCCACAAAAACATGTTGAAAATACCAGAAACACAAGTTTTATTATAGTGGGTCTTTAAGACAAGTTGTTATGACAGTATTTCACTAAATCTGGGCTCTTTAATGGCATGCTGAAATAAAAATACTGTGGTGCCTTAGTGCAAAAAAATGATAACTTTTTTAAAATAATAAACATGCATGTCAGCAGGTTGTAAAATCTGAATTCCAAGGAAATATACTTTAATGTTTTCTTTATTATTGCCTTTTGCATAGCGTAGCACTCCAGTTTTGATGTAACACGAAACAAGAACGTCCTTATTATTTTGCAATCAAATCATTCTTATTAGTAAAATGCAACTCTGTATTTCTGCCCTGGGCAGGTTTCCAGTTTATCACACAGACAAACAATAATGCAATGAAAGAAGCCAAAGAATGTCAAGCACATTTGAAACCAGATTTTAGCACGTTTTGTAGGTTGATGCTTCCCTCAGACAGCCAGAATGAGCTGAATCAAATCACAGGCATCATTAAATATTCTGTTATGCTCAACCATCAGGATAACATTAAACATTGAACAGACTGTGTGAAGGTATGAAGAAAGCTGTAGAGCTTAACTCTTATTGACAGGTGAATACGCCATAGATGTTAATCACAGTTTTCAAAAAAGTACACTGCAGTGAGCTATTTTTTGCAAAGTTAAGAGCAAAGTTTTCTGAGTGACGGATTTATTCCAACAACATTAATGTCTGAATATTAAGGAACTAAGATGGGTGATAAGTTCTGCAAATATCTTCCTGTGTTAAAAAAATAGAAGATGAAAACTCAAAGTGATTAAATTAAATCATTGAAACATTAAGATGAATGGCCAGTGGCTTCATTTAGTTAAATCATCATGTTCTTTTATACGGATAGTGGGAATTGGACATTTTACCCCTTTTATCACATAAGCCAACTGTCATAACAGATTTTTTTTTTAATTTTTTTTTTTAAGTTAAGGTGTATTGTTGCTATTACCAAAACATAAAGTAATTGCTGGTACTTCTATGTTAATTATATTAAAAATAAATAAAATAAATTAAAAAAAAAAAAACGTCAACATGTGCAAAACACAGCTTTTGTCTTCCAGGGGCAGGAATGGAACTTACTTTTTCTTTTGACCAACCTACCTGCAGCATCAGGTGGATCTGGTGTGTGGGTGTGTTAAGTGTGCAGGTTTGTATGTGAGTGTGTATCTGTATGAGAGTGTGAACTATTTTTGTTGTTCAAATCCTTTTACAATTCATGGGTCAAAAATGACCCCTATGACAATCTTAGCACCCTAGTGGTGAACAGCCCACATGTAGAAATAAAGTTTCCCTTTTTCCAATGATGAAGTATCTTTAGGAAAAGTCATAGAAATTCAAGTTGGGAAAAGATAGATCAAGTCAGGGGTGGCCTGGGGGCCATATGCAGCACGTTAAATCATTAACTCTAGCCTGCCAAATTGGAATAAATGATTTTGATTACCCTTATTGATGTGTTGTTTTCCTTGTAGTTCAGGTGTCTTCCCATGGATGGCGCTCTACAAATAAATCAACCTTTGTTCAGACGCAGAAAGTTTTTCTGCATTCATGTGGTGTGTGATTTGTCATTTTTCCGATTATTCCAACATGACGTGAACGCAGTATTTTCCTGAGTTTGAGTTTTTTCCCTGAGGTACATCAACCCATTGGTAAAATTGGCATTAAAAGGAGAACAAAAACCAGAGTTTTGACAAAAAAACTCCAAAATGTTGTGTTTGAAAGTAATATTCAATCAAGAGTAAAGCATGTTTTGGTCCAGATCCTGTGTTATTTCTTTCTTTTACAAGGTACTAAACAAATCTCGTCCGGCCCTGTCAAATTTCAGAACCCTTTGTGGCCCACGAGTAAGAAAGTTAGCCCACCTCTGGATTACAAGTAAACATGACAGGGGGTCATTTTTTTTACCTGCAGGAAAACACAAGGGTTTATCTAAGCATTCAGCAGCATTTTAGTAGATTCAAGGTCACAATTAAGAAATAGAAAAGGCCCTTTAAAAACTGGTGCTTATTGCTCATTTAGTGTCCAAGCAGCAGCACACATTGAATAAATACATTAAATGTATGAGGGCTACCTGCTCTATAAGCCTTCAGCCTCCCCTGCAGCTGTCTGTGCCTTCTCCTGACACAGTGGGTGGGCAGCAGTGGAGCTGTAACAAATCTCCCTTCGCTGCCTTTTAACAAACCCTCACACTGAAACAGGCAGGGAGGCAAATATGAGCTTTGCACACATGCACATCAACAGAGGTGTTGAACCAGAGCGCCGTCAGGGGGCAGCAGCCAGCTGCTCCTGTGCTGAGGAAGGAGAACTGGGGGAATCTAAATAAATAACAGGAAGGGTGCTCACCAGAATGAGTGGAGTTTAGGTGAACTAGAAAGTAAAAACAACCAGAATTAGATTGCATATCCAGGGCTCAGTGTTTTAGTGTCATGACACAAAATAGGTGTGACTTCAGTTGCTCGACTAGACCCTTAAATGATGCAAAATCATATATATTTCATATATCCAGCATGAGTTCAGTATATCCTCCTACCTCGTTTTTTTTTTTTTTTTTAAATGAATTCCCTTTTAGAAGAGGTTAGAAAGCCTCGATTAAATCTGTCTCTTTCTCTTACAGATAGGATGAGGGGAAAGGATGCTGGGGGAGAAGGTGCAGCACACAATGTGTCACACAGAGACTGGCTTTACATAACCCAGCACATTTAATTACAAATGGGGATTAGGGAGTGGAGGGATGATGCAGAAAAATGGATGTTGAGAAGTGAGGGAAGATCTGGTCGCCTCTCTGGGATATTTAACAACAAAGTCAACAATGTTCACCTTTTACTTCAACTTCCCAATACAAAGCTTTTTTTCCGTTTCTTTTGGTTTAGTGAACTGTGAGAACCTGTGCAAGCAAGGTGTTTAAACACCCATTTCAATGAAAATTGTGTTCTTAGCATGTTTTCGTGGCATTTTTCTGATAATGGGGGACACGTATAACGAAAATTCAGCTCAAATTTGCATTTCTGAGTATTCATTTGTTCAAATAGTAGAATCAGGAGCAGTTACAAACATTTTGTAGAATAAAGCTTGTATGTGATGTAGAATCTGCAATGTCAAGCCATTAGCTTCCTGCTCTGTTACATTCTGATGCATACATTTGTAGACGACTAGTCTAGTCCTCGTCTGAGCTGGCATCTGGTTCCAAAACTGTACGGCTGGTTAGCTCTAATATTGCTCATCAATTTTGTTGCACCAACAATGTTGAGGTTGTGAGGGGCTGTAAGCTGGCAGGAGAGAGTGTAAGCAAAGGGATGATGGGAAATGTGGGCAGGTTTACTCTACAACAACAGTCCTACCCACACCTCATAGGCTAATTTCTGATACCGCTGTGCAAAAACTATGTCCTACATGACAATAGGTTTTCAAAAGTTGCCCAAAAACTGATTAATCATAATTAAAAGACGACTGGGACTGCTTTGAAAATAGATTAAAAGATTACCGAAGTGGGACTTAAACACAAAGGGGGCGTGGCATAGTCATGTAATGCATAACGGAGTCAAAACTTCTCACTCCTGCTGATTTAGTCAAAAAAAAAAAAGATCAAATCTGGAAAGAAAATGTTATTTCAATTGCTTTGGACATGTTTATAGCAAATCTGAATTATCATAACTATTTGAATATAAGGGTGGAAAAAAAACAGGAAAATCAGTTTTAGGGGTGAAAAAAAAAGTCTTGCTCCTATGCCTGGAACTCCATTAGGTAGAAACTAGAACCATTCATGGTTCTCCGAGAAGAAAAAGGATCAATTATCCTGGGAAGTGGAAATGTTTAACAGACAAAGCAGAGACAGGGAGTGAAGAGAGGCTTGTTTTAAGGACTAGAAAATATGAAAGGAAAAATATGCAGGCCCAGGCATTTTATGCACCCGTCGCAAAGTAAGCATGCTTCAACTTCAAATGAAAAAGGATTAATTTCGCATGCCTCCCAAGGCTGCAAAACTGCAAAACAGCTTGAACAGAGCATATAAAATCTCAACAGTGGTGCTCTGATATATACATGTTAAGCTGTGTACTACTTTATAGACTAAAAGCTGAACAAATAGAGGCAAAATGCAGAAATAAAAAGGGAAAAAAAAACAAATCTCAAAAAGGACGCTGCATGCACTTACATCTGGGGTCACTCTTTTTTATTTTGTGAGCAACTTTAACATTTCTATTGTAAAATCCCTTTTTAACATTGACAGAAGCCACAGGAAGGATCAGAATGGAGTGTGCTCACCTGCACGTGCGCTTTTCAAAGACTCAGTTTAAACTGAAAGTTTCAGAGCAGTGTGTCAGAGTACCTTGGCACATTTATTCTAAGCATAAACAGTTTCTGGTGTAACAATGACTTCTGCCTTCCTTTGAGAAACAGTTCAGAAAATACATTCTTTTCTTCCTTTCATCTCAATACGGTGACATTTTCTGAAGGCATATTTTTCTTCTCTTGCACAAGCGCATTGGGCATGCTGTTGTCTCGTTACACAGCAAAACACACGCAGATGTAAGAAAACAATTGATAGGGTGTTTGAAATCTGCATGTGGCAAACACGTACAACTAGAATAGTCATAGTTATAGCGAGTAGAAACATTTCTGGATTTGCTTTATAACCGAAATTGAGTCTGATGCATTGGATGTAACAGCAGAAAGCCTCTGATCTATCACTTTCAGTGAACCCTGAGCATCACATGCAAAGTGAGGCATCCCTCCTGTCATGTTTCCATAAATCATGCAATACAAATGTCATTACATTCGACATGTGGTTGAATCTAAGCACCTGTTGTCTAGATTTGCAGTGTTGCAAAGTTTACCAAAATACACACTATTGTTGAATAAAAAGTTCCATAATTTCCAGAAGATGCCATTTGTGATCTATGAAAACACAGGTGAAAGTTAAAGTCCTATTAGTTCTCACACACCTGGGTGACTGAAATTTGTTCTCCATATTTGACCTATTGCCTCTTGGAGGGGCAAGCTGCAGACACAGTCGTGCTCGAGAACCTTTTGGTGGCTTAACCCCCAATCCAACCCTTTTAAGCTGACTGTAAGCAGGGAAACTTTGGGTTCAATTTTTAGAGTCTTTGGTATAACCTGACCATACGTTTGAACTGATGACCTTCCAGCCTCAAGGCGGACACTCTACCACAAGACCACTGAGTTGGTGCATGGAGCGTGAGCCTCTGCTGGCGCAGAGACCTGTCTCCTTCAGGGTTCAGTACAAGACCACTTTCATCAGGAAGTGACAAGTAGCTCATCACAGGTCCATGGGTCCAATGCCAGAGATGAACCAGGGCCACTTATGAGGTGCACCACGACTTAGGTAGAGCCTCATCAGGGTTAAAGTGGGCACTTCAACCAGCTATACACCAGTTGACTCCATCTCGCTAATAGACAAGGCCCTTAGCTCACAGAGCACCCCAAAACCAGGATGGCACCAATGGCTTCAACTCCCCTCCAATCCATCAAACCAATGCCTATTTTATTGGGAGGTGGGGGTGTTGTGCATCTTTACAAAAGATACAGGAGAAAATAAGACTTACAAGTTACTCAAATCTCTTATGACAGCTTCGTTGATGTGGATTTGAATACGGCATGTTAGTCTCTTGATGTCTGCTATATTCTCTAACACCCCTCCCCCCCCGGTTGTCCTGGGTACACCACCACATATGGACTGGATGGCCCGTTAGTCAAGGCAGACCTTGAAGTGTCTTTTTCTCTGTCTGCTTGGATAAATGTCCCTGTAAAGGTGCTTGTCACAAGCATGAGGTGGAAAGTAGGCCTAGGAAAAGAGGGAGCCAGACCGAGAGATGGTTTAGAAATGTGAAGTGGATTTTTTTCTTTTACTTAAAATAAAGGAACAATATAGACCAGTCCTTAAGAAATATATATCCTTTAAAAAGAGGTGAATGTTTAATCACGATCTCTAGAAACATTTCTGAGAATGGATCTCATGGATGGCAGTCATTTATATTTATAAATCTCAAATATCATGAAAAAATAGAAAATGTTCTGCATTAAAATGCCTTTAAATGATTCCTAACTTTAAGCTTTTAGATTAAAAGCCTTTTAAAAAAATGTTGCCTTGGAGATGGAGTCAAAGGCATCCCATAATTTGCCCCTTCACACTCACAAAAGCTGTAATTGCTTGCACAGCTTAATCTCAACAAGATTTGCACGCTTTGTCAGGCTAAAACCGAATGGGTGATAGCTGTTTAAAGTCAGTAATTTCAGGTTAATGAAAAGCATTCATAAACTGCTGACACAGAACAGTAAAAACACCATTTAAAATTCAGAATCATTCAGCAGTGAACCACCAGGCAGATTTTTCTTTCCTTCTGGCAGGTTCAACAGAGTTTTTATTAAATATTGCAGAAACACAATCCAAATGGAATACATTTAAGAATAAAGCCTTTCTCATTCCATTGTTAAATCAAAGCTGCACTTTTCTATTCCAACGCGTGCTTTCTTATTAACTTTTTCTTAAATTTTCTGTGAAAC
Source organism: Adrianichthys oophorus (assembly GCA_036245035.1). Taxonomy (NCBI): domain Eukaryota; kingdom Metazoa; phylum Chordata; class Actinopteri; order Beloniformes; family Adrianichthyidae; genus Adrianichthys; species Adrianichthys oophorus. The sequence goes on from BSAI01000101.1 coordinate 25,018,528, forward strand.
AGACACTGTCACATCAACTCAGTTCTGCATTGCACTTTATAGACAACAGAAACCTGGAGTCAAACTGCAAAATTCTTATTTTCTTTCAGCATTGGTCAAAAGCTTCAGAAAAAAGTACTTCTAGTTTATATTTATTATATGGTTAAAATTTAACATAATAAAATAAATACGGAAAGAATAGCCAGTGTAATTCCAATGTAAAGCCAAATTGTTTTTGTTATTTAATATTAATGTAAGTATTATATTATTCATGTATTTTTATTAGTATAATTAATTTAAATAAAAGTTATTTAGTATTAAATAAGAGCATACTTTAAGTCTGTATTTTAATTAATGCTGCCTTAAATCTTAACAGATATATTTCTGATTTAAACAGACATTACTTTAGGTAAACATTTGATATAATATTTATGCTATTTATGGGTTTTATTAGTTAGTTATTAGTAATTAATTAGTTTTTGAACGCAAAACATAAAAAAAAAGTTTTGTTCACTCTTTATTTAGAAGAGCTGTACGTATTTAAATTACTAATGATGGTGGGACATTTTGCATAACTGAAGGTAGTTAGCTCATCTGAAGAAAAAAACAAAAGAGATAATCCCTTGAAAAAATCGAATTCACCATACAGCCCTTTTCCTGTTACAGAACAACTCAAAGTGCTATAAAATAACAGCAAAAATAGTAATTTCAACTTAAAAAAAAACAAAACAAAACAAAGAAAACCCAGAAAATACCGTCTAGAAAATCAAATTTGAACATCGGGAAATGTAAACTCAGCTAACACAAAAGAATGCCAAGTTGTTTCTGAGGAATGCACACTTTGACCATTTTTCCAGTAAAGTCGTCACACTATCAGGGGTTAATGAAAGACATTATTAATGATGATAATTGCAATAAGTTTTACAAGTTAACTTTGCACTTTAAATGCAAATTTATCATAACAAAGGTAAATTCAGACTTGCTTCTATTAGAGGTTGAAGTCATAAAAAGAACTTTTTATGTCCAACTATTTAATCTCATTTTCTAAACACAAAATTTTCTAAAACAATAATTTAAGCAAATTTTTTTTTTTTTCAGTTTGAATAAAAAAGTGCCTAAAGGTAAATCGTAGCTGTGCAGTTTAGCTGTTGGGAAAGGTAGTATCAGTTTTGGGCGATATTCACGTTTTATCTATATTAATCTTTTTTTCCGAGATAATGCACATTTCTTACATTTAATAATATTTTGTCTGGAGATTATCATTTTTAATAAAATGATTATTTTAATTTGGTTTATTCTGTTTTGATTTTAGAGCACAATCAAAGACTAAAATAAATACATTTTTTAGAAATGTGGAAAACATTGAAGGAAGTTCAAAACTTCTGACTTTTCTGACCTTTCTAACAAGATGAGCCAAAAATTGCAATTTGAATCAGATCGAATTGTTAATGAGCAAAACAAGAATAAAACATATTTTTAAAAAGCCGTAATTTTAATGCAATAGAAATGTGTCAGGAGTCAGAGCTCTGTCTCCCCCTCTGGTCACCAGCGGGAGTACTGACTGGACACAATCACCCATCAACCCCAACGCATAGTGTCTGGATGTACTCCCTTGCCTCTTGGATGCAAAAATCACACTCCTTAGCTTATCCCCAGTTCTGTTCATAGTCTTTATGGACAGAATTTCTAGGTGCAGGATTTTGTCTCTGCTCTTTGCAGATGCTGTAGTCCTGTTAGCTTCATCGAGCCAGGACCTCCAGCATGCATTGGGGCTGTTTGTAAAGCGGCTGGGAAGATTGTCGGCACCGCTAAATCTGAGGCCATGGTTCTTGAATGGAGAAAGGTAGTTTCCCCTCTCTGGGTGGAGTGCTCCTGCCCCAGATGGAGGAGTTAAACTATCTTGGGGTCTTGTTCACCAGTGAGGGACTAGCGGAGCGTGAGATCAACAGGCACCTGCCATTATACGGTTGCTGTACCGGTCCATTGTGGTGAGGAAAGAGCTGAGCCAGAAAGCAAAGCTCTCACTTACCGGTCGATCTTTGCTCCAACAGTAACCTATGGTCACAGGCTCTGGGTCATGCCCAAAAGAATGAGGTCCAGAATACTAACAGTTGAAATGCGCTTGCCCATGAGGGTGGCAGGGCACTCATTTAAAGATAGGGTGAAAACTCAGTCACCCAGAGGGAGCTCTGAGTAGAACCGTTGTTCCTCTACATCAATAGGAGCTAGTAGAGGTGGCTCGGACATCTGGTCCGGATGCCTCCTGGACACCTCACTGGAGAGGTGTTCCAGGCATGTCATATTGAACGGAGGCCCCAGGGAAGACCCAGGACACGCTGGAGAGACTATGTCTCTCAACTGGCCTAGGAACACCTTGAGGAGCTGGAAGAATTGGAGAGAAGAGAGAGAAGTCTGGGCATCTTTGCTTAGACTGCTGCCCCTGTGACCCGGATGAGAGGATGAAGATGGATGGATGATCAAAATGTTGTCATTTTTTCTCTCATTTTCCATAAGTATTCTGCGTGCTGAGTGAGTCATTATGTATAAGAATTAAACCCCCTGAAAAGTCTCATTTGGAGCTCCAATGTCATTTCCACAAAGCAAAGTCCTCAACGATGCAGGTTAGTGAACATCAAAGTCACCCATTCTCTGATCTGCAATTACTACCTGTGATTAAGCTGTAAAAGGGATGTGGCAGCCTATTATTTTTTCTGCCTTTATGAATGAACAATGAACAAAGTGAGGACGTAATTGCACAGTGTGGATAAGTATGGTGACGCACACATACAAAAAAAGAAGAAAAGGGAGATTGACCCATTTAATTTCCAAAAATCAATGCTTCGTTTTCTTGAATTTTCAATTAAGAGACGACAACAGTGTGTCAGTAAGCTGTAGTTTAAACAGGACATTGCCAGAAGTGAAAACACAAAGACATAAGAAGGCAGCAGTGTAATGAAATATGTCATCACTGATCTGCGATGGGCTTACTTCCAGCCATCAGCTCAGGCCTGGAGCCAGTGCTTCTCTTCACAGACAGTCGGGGAAACACAAGCACTTACTGCATGTGGGCGGTGGCATCTTGTAAGGGAAAATGCAATATGCATTAGACACAATTCAATCTGTCTCCTGCGGATTTGTGTGCATGTAGATGCAGCCAGAAAAAGAGGAGAGTCTCAGTGGAATTGCCTGGCACAGAGCCGGCACAACGTCAGAGAAAAACACTTCATTAAAGCCACATCTACCTTATTAACTGGCCTTCTTTATCAACTGCCCACTTTTTTTTTTGCAAAGCAAAACTGTCACCACCCTCCAGTGCAAAAGCCCAAACTACCTCTCTCCATCTGTTTGAGTGACTGTCTTTCTTGAAACGAGTCACAAGATGGCATTCTCCTTTTCCTGGCAGCCGATGACATCAAATAAACCTCCCTGTAGTCTTGAATTAATGTCACCTCTTACAAGTAAAGACTCAGATACGACCTGAATAATCTGTTGTAGTTGCGTTCTCTTTATGGGGAGTAACATTTGAGTAACCTTTTCATGTAGTGGAACGTAACAACCAAATAGAAATGAAGCGAGGAGCGAACTCCCAAAAACAGGAGAGGAAGGAGCCCACCTTGAAACATCATCATTACAAGAGAGAAATGGCTTCCTCTTGTTTTGCTCTCTGTACTGACTGCAGGCTATTCGGGATGAAAATCGCTTCTTAGCATTACTTTTAAAGTATTAAATCTGCATGCTTGATTCAACCTAATTAGAAACATCCCACTCAGATTTGGCTAAGTTGCAAAAAGAGCCTTTTCTTTATTTAGAAAATCATTAAAACTGGTTCTAAAGGAACCTAAAAACTGCTGAAATTCTACAGTTCTTTTTTCTTAAAGTCCCATTCAAAAAAAATTGACACATTTTTTGGTTTGTCTAAAAACGACATAATTATATTAAAAAGACCACTGGGAACGTGTCAAAAGATTATCGGAGGGGGACTTCATCAATTTCAGCATGTCTAAAAATGAAATCACATCAATCTACATGGATGTCCTCCTTCTTTTTTTTTCTCTTTGTTTGAAATTTCTGCTGGGGCCGTTAGAATTCAGTTCACAAGCAGACAGGTTTCCAGCAGGCTTGCAGTCCTGGTCACAACCCTGACAAGTGGGGGGTCCACAGGGGCCAGGGCTCAGGTATTATGCACCTGCACATGCCACTGGTACTGCCTGGCCAGCTGGCCTAAAGCATCCACAGTTAGGAGGCTCTGATCTTCAACAAAATGCTCACAGGCATGACAAAAAAAGGACACAAATTACAGGGGAAGGGCAGGAATACTCCTAAAAAGAAAGTTTGAGGAATAATGCAAAATTCAGATTTAACAGGTGCACATAATATGTTCACAGGAAACACACAAACAACCTCCCATGCTGACACCACATCTGTTTGTATGATACCAAGGCATGCGCCTGATCACAGGTGCTGTCATGTCTCGTGGGGGGGAGCCAAAACGACATGCCAAACACAGGGATAGTGTGGAGGGGGAGTCAGAGGGAAGATGTAACGGAGGGGAAAAGCATAACAGAAACAAACCTGAAATAAGACAGAAATCATCTTTATGGCCTACTAAAGCTGGCACTGATATCAGGTAGAACGCAAAGAGAAGACAGCTTCACTGTCGTGTGTTAGTTGTCGCCTAGTGCAATCTTTGATCTGCTCAAATATCACGTTGCATTTTTTTCGTCTGGTAAACAGAGCAAAAGGAATATTCTGCTCCCAGAAGCAGACGAAGAGTTACACGCTGCTCTTTTCAAAACAAACACAATGATGTGACTTCAAGACGTTTAGTTTTTTGTCTTTTCCACTGAGTTTCCCACCAAAATATGGTGCGAAAAAAAACCTTTTTGATAATTTAATGATAGATTTAATCTCCCATTCCAATCATCATATGTTCTATTATTAAAGTGTTCCCAGTGGTCTTTCAATTATGATTACGCAATTTTAGTCGAAAAAAAACAAAAAGTTGCTTTCTAGAATAGTTTCTGCAGAGCAGCAAGAGTTCGTTAAAAATTTCCCTCCAAGATGTAGACGGGACCAGTGGCACGGAGCAACCCCTCTGCCCTTTCTATGACCTTTAACTAAGCTATCTGTTTATGTGCGCACCCGCTAGCTTACAGCCCCTTACATCCCCAACATAATATTAGCAGTGCAACAAAAATGGCGAGCAATAAGGGAACTATCCTGCCGTACAATTTTGAAGCAGATGCCAGCTCAGATGAAGAAAACCAAGATGTATATGAATCTATTTGTCCACAAGTGGATGCAACAGAATGGAGCAGGAAGCAGGGAAAATCCAATGGCCTGCGCAGTGTATTTTCTAAGACACAACTTTAATCTTTTCAGACAGTATTTTTTCGTCTGCTCCTGATTCACAACTATTTGATTAAATAAATGCTCATAAACACAAATTTCATTTCTTTAATTAAATTTTTTTAATGTCCTAAATATGTGTCCTCTTTCGTCACAAAAATGTCACAACAACATGTTAAAAACACCAAAAAACACACATTTTAACAGAACGAGTCTTTAAATAAGCCTGATTGAAAGATGAGGTAAGATGCAAACAATTGCCAGTATCTCTAAAGATAAATCACAGTCATTCCATCACCAGGGTTTTTTGGTTTTCTGGAAATCTGTACAATTTCCGACATGTTTACCAAAAATGCTTTTAAAAATCACTCGTACAGGAACAAAAATTACAACGCCCCAGCTTTGGAAAGAGGAAAACGCTATTCATCAGTTAGTTTAACACAAGGAGTGTAACAGATAATGGACTCAGTAGATGAATCTGTTCATATTCCCATGAGCCAACAGAATCGATCTTTCTGGGGCGAGTCGTTGAAAGTTATCGACCGATACTGTTAAAAAATGTTTTCATTCATTTTCCAATCCGCTTTATCCCTTTCGGGGTCACGGGGTTGCCGGAGCCTAACCCGGCTACTCATGGGCGAAGGCAGGGTACACTCCTGGACTGGTCGCCAGTCTGTCGCAGGGGCCACAATCACACACCCATGCACACTCACATGCACACCTAGGGACAATTTACAGTGACCAATTAACCTGTGAAGCATGTTTTTGGATGGTGGGAGGAAGCCGGAGTACCTGGAGAAAACCCACGCATGCACGGGGAGAACATGCAAACTCCACACAGAAAGGTCCCCCAGCCAGGACTTGAACCGGGAACCTTCTTGCTGTGAGGCAGGAGCGCTGACCACTGCGCCACCGTGCAGCCCAAAATGTTTTCAAAATGTAATAAATTGATCAAATTTGAAATAGGAAAATACCATTTGGATTGAAACATTAAAACGATCAAGTACCATCACAACCATGTGATGACAGCAAAAACATGATCGAGCTGTCATTTCAGTCCAATGCGTGGAAACCCTTTGAATTTTAAAAAGACGTGACTATATAGTGTGGTAGAATGTTCTAATAATGTTCCATTTGCATTATTTTAAGGTGGAAAAACAACAGTGGACTGAACTTTAGGAAATTAAAATGTGATTTGTTCTGCCATTAATTATTGTGTTCCTGTTTGTTTGTTATACATATGTAATTTACACTTGATTATCTTGCAAGAAATATAAGGAAAACTTAATCTGTGCTGTTCAGTACCCAGGTATTTATCTCTGAGTCACACTGGTTGGATTTTAGGCTAAATATGTCCTGGATCCATTTTAGGTCAGTGAATCGGATCGTTCAAAATGAACCAATACTGACTGAATCGGGTCAGCAATCACAGATTATGACAGAATCATTGTTAAAATGAATTGTTGCACCTCTATTTGACACATACGTGTGAGTTCTCCTCCTTAGAAGAAATCAAGCATCGCGACAGTCTGATATTTTCAACCAACCTCCAAACTTCCCAGATAAAAACTGAAGAAGTGTGAGAGATCTGAAGAAGTGTGTGGGAAGGAAGCCCAGTCTACAAAAGATTCCTGCCCACAACCCGCTCGGCCCAAAGGATTTATGGCCAACTTACCAATTATCCCAAGACACCTTCAGATTGTAAAACTGCCACAAGAACTGGTCAGAGGTTCTTGGAGGTTCTTAGAGGTTATTGGCATCAATATAAAGACATGCTCAATGTTAGCAGGGTGTCACCAGCCCATGGAGACATTTTAGATGGACAAACAGATGCATTAATAGAAACCTGATAAAAAGGTTACATTTCTTGCTAAAAGTCAGCAGTGAAGGCCAAGCTGTCAAGAAGAAAACCCTTGCTATTCTCACAGGGGTAACACTGATCTCTTACCATTTCGCCTCCTGATTCATCATGCAAAAACAATTCTCTGTCGTAAAGGAAATAGCAGACTTGAAATCAATAGCAAATACCATGTGTGAACACATCTCAGGGGTTGTTTGATTTCATCTCTAGGGAGTGTTAGGGCGTGCCTGACAGCAAAGTGAAAATAAGCTCTTCTTCCAGCATGACTAATACAGTTCTGATGCTTCTATATTGCATTTATTACAGAAAAACATCAACATTTCAAGCATTTCAAATAAAGAGATCCTATGTCTTTAGAGTTGTTATTATGTTCCACAACCAACTGCAATCTTACATACAAATACTTTGAGTTAGGATCAATTTTCAAATTTAAAAAAATGCTGGAAAATAGACAGTTAAGAGCTAGTAAGAATGACGACAATCATCAATTTGGACATGGCAAGAGTCAAGCTAAACCCTTATGGCTGGTTCACACTGAAAATTAAGTGGTGATGGCTGACGTCGGGCTCAAAACTACTGTTCCAATATTGCTTGCTGCGCTATTGTTAGCTTGGAGTTGCGATGGGCTTTAAGTCAGCAGGAGAGAGTATGAACAAAAGGCTGATGGGAAAAAAATACTATTTTAAGGACACAAAGCAGATATATAGATCAAAAAAACTACAATGATCATTTTCAGTCATGCAGTAATTGCTGGTTAAAACAAAAGCATCGCATTTACCCCTTGGTTCCATGTGTTTGAGTTAAGTCTCTGAGAGCATCATGATTAAGCAGCTTCATGACACCCTTTTTCTTGATCTGAAAAGTGTCCCAGAAGTTGTTAAGATTTCCTAAAGTATAATCTACAATGCTATATTTTTTATTTGTTTCTTTCTAATACTTTACTTTCATGTTATATGAGGTTTTACCTTTGTATAACGTAAAGCTGAACATTGACTGGTCCTTTTTCTTTACGATGCATTGTAAAAATGAGTAGCTGTCTTGATGTGTTGTCATGAGTAAAATTCATCTTTCATGTTTAAGGTTTTTCAAACTGTAATAATGCATGATCTTAGAAGATAATCAACTTTTAAAAGAATCCAATTAAATAACCCAAAACATGAACTTGGACTAAGCGTGAAAATAGACAAGTGTTGTGTTTCTTTCATTTCAAGAGCTGCTGCTTTCCATTTTGTTGTACCAACAGAAGGGATGCAAGCTTGCAAACTAAATGTTTTTTTTCTTCGTCTTTCTAATTGTTGACAGTGAAAGATTTACATATGCTGACATGGTGCAACATTCAGTACTGAGCAACACAAATCCAAACACACTCACACACACACACACACACACACACTGGTGCGAGCAGATTTGTATAATGGCTGCATCAGAAGCAAGAAATTCACTTCCAGGGGCAACATCAGCACATTTCATTCCACTTCTGCTGCTAAGAAGATTGAAGTCAAGTCCCACAGCTCCTAATGATGGCACCTGAAGTCCTGTGAGTTATCACTAAGTACCAATGAATGGAGACATGACTATTCAGGGATAAAAGTGCGGCAAGAAACAAAAAATAGATATAGAGTGATGTAAGTTGTAAATGGGTACACAGCTTCATCTTTTGTCTTTGTGATACTTTTTGTGTATTTCAAAGCAAGACTAAATGAACAGTAAATGGCATATACTTATAGGACACTTTACTCCCTTCTTGGAAGGACCAAAGCACTTAACAGTCACAGTCACTGTTCACACCGGCACCAACTAATAACCACCAGAAACAATATGGGGTTCAGTGTCTTGCTCATGAACACTTTGACACATGGGATGCATGAACTGTAAAAGATAAAGCAAATTCCTCTGTTTGACTTGCAGTGCCTTTTACTGTATGTCAGCAACTTCATAGTAAACTATATTTTGTGCCTTAATTTCTTCATAAATCATCAGAAACTAAGCAAATCCAAACGAAAGCTTGGAAGTAAAAGTTATTAGCCATGTAATTGCAAGAATGCAATGAAAGGAACATGCTTCAATCTCCAAATGTATGTTCATACAGGATACCAGACTATGTCACATTAAATGTAACTTTCCGGATGACATGCTGTTGTTGGAGAAAATAGTTATCTTAAAGAACAAAAGTACTAAACAGAAAGGAGTTTTGTACAAGAATCAGACGACAACAAAGCATTAGAGCAATACAGAAGCAATTGAGGAAAACAGCTCATGGCTTACAGCTGCATCTTAAGAGGAGTGCAGGCGTTTCTCGCGGTTCCCTTGAGGCTCGTGCACCCACCTCAAGGGACATCATGAAATTTTAACATGCTGTTTTTGTGCGTGTTAAGTGTATTGTGAAGTATTTGAAAGAATAATAGAAATTACACGCACTTTGGATGTACCGGTGACACTGTTGACAGTGACCTTTCGCTACACTCTAGTCATTGGTGCGCACACTGGCTCCTTACTGACCACAAGTAGTACCTATTGGACGGTCGTAGGATGCTCACATAAACTACACTCTGATTACCTCATTTCCTCATTTCTAAAGTCAGACGCACGGAATGTGCACTTAATGCTGGAACAGCACTAATGGGCACCTTGCACATTTTTTTGGGGATTAAAAAAATGACCGCATGACGTGCATACGTCTCACCTACTTCCTTCTTACTTACGTGTTGTATTAGTGTTCGCTACGACCTGTCGCTCACAGCATGTCTGTACAAAAAAATGTGTGTGAACACTTTCACACTACTGGCTCACTGATTGGTCTACCGTAATAAAACTTTGTGTTGGCCTCCTGCATGCCCTGTACAGGGTTGCCCATTTTACACCCGTAGACAGCCTGTATTCACACGTAAGGGCAGTTGTGGCTTCGGTTTAAGCAGACAAGAAAAAAGGACAGGAAAAAGAAGAACAAAAGGGCATGACCCCTGCTTCTTGTCTCTAGTTTCATTTATAGGCCTGCTGACGTGCCTTTTGGCACGCTGTCCATTCCTTAACATCATAACAAACACAAGTTCATTCTTACAACCCTCACTGGGACATTTGATTGTACATTCTCCACTTCCCATAACTCCTGTTCATAGAAGGAGTTGGCCAATAACACACTGAGGTCATTCCCATGTCTTCTCTTAGCAGACATTCTAGAAGGCTCACCATAAAAGGAAGATATTTTGCCTTACACCAATTTTTCCTGTCAATGACGTTCTATCTTCCTTTCTTCAAAACTCACATTTACTGTCAGCCTTAACAATTTGGACTCCAGATGCTCATTTTTTTTTCTCCTTCAAACAGGCTCATTTCTTTTCAGATCTGAAGTTCTCAGGAGGCTGCTTAAAGTCCTTTACTGAGCAGAGAAAGTCTCTGTGAAACAGCAAATGACTAAGAAAAACCTTGACAATGCACAGATAGCACACTCTCCCACAGCTCAGTGTCCCTGTCTGCTCTATCTCTTTAAAACTTAATCCAGTCAGTCTCTTAAAATTCTGAAAAGGAGAGGCTGTTTTAACCAGCAGGAGAAGGTTGAATTTCTACCCAGAAGCTTTTCCAGTTTTACAAAAATATGAAATAATATAAAAAAATGGAAGTCAATAAAGGCACAAATGGAATTAATAAAACATCTAAGGTCACACTTCCTGTTTGCCAAAATGCAGTGCTGTTCACTTACAAGAAAATCCACAGACCGGGTTAAATTACTGACCATTTGCCTTAATTTTTGAGGTTCAAGAAAAAAGGCATAATTCAGCAAAACATCACTCTTCCAGCTGCTCTCTTTTTCAATTTGATTTATCAACAAATCAATATACCTTTTGGTAAACAGAACCGTTTTAAAAACCAAATCACATCAAGGACACCAAAAAAACTGAAAGTGACACTGACCTCTCTCACAGGTGCTGTCCCAGAAGCCAGTCCTAGTGCAATCACAGACGAACCGGTTCCATCCCTCTCTACACGCTCCACTGTTTTTGCAGGGGCTGCTGTCACAATGCTTTCCCGATATTTTGCTACAGGAAAACTTGATGTCAGTTATGTTTTGCAACTGAGCGATCTGCCGGATGTTCTTGCTCCGTCCATCAATGAAAAGATCCCGAATGCAGCCCACATAACCGTAGTTGAGCATGGCTGTCCAGAGCTCTGTGGGGAGCACCAAGCCTGCCTGGTTGTAAGGCAGACCTCCTAAATATAGGTCTCCTTCAAGGTCCAAGATCTCATTTTCTCCGCTTGCAGTAAAGGGGGTCCGATGGCTGTTTACTGAGATGATGCCTGCAGGGCAAAAAAGCAATTATTCCCAGATGTCACACTCAAGAAAACGTACATATTAACGTGTCACAGTGAACAAAGTAATATTTATGGCTTTGTATTTGCTGTACAAAGCGTGAAACATTTAGAAAGGTGTATTTTACGTGACCACAACTTGGATCCCTTGGGCTTTTGCAAGGAGTTAAAGAAATAAATTAGAGCTTGGTATTTCAGGTTAGGCTTTAATATGTAGTGTAGATGAAGTCAGTTAAATCTGAAGATGTAAAATGTAAATTTTCACTGAGGTGTCATGTCCAACACAAACTGTTATGCTGTGTTCACACCAAGCATGTTTAGCACGTTCTTGAACAGCATATAATGTTTGCACGGGACAAGGAGGGAGGAGCTACTTCTTCTTCTTTATTCATTTATTTATTACTGTTAACTAGCACATGTTTGCCACTGTTTAAAGATGCTTGATGCGAAATGTCAAATTGGATTCTGAAAATGGGTGCAGAAATTTGCGTATGATGCGTGAGCGCTAGAAAATAGTAGCACTTATGTGTCAGTTTACATTGACTTTTCATAGGAAGTGGCAGTTTAAACGCACGTTGCCGAGGGCAGTGTGAACGAAAGTGTACACTACAAAAAAGGCTCCAAGGCAGTTTAAAATTGGATTCTCCTCTGGTTAATTTTATCCATTTTAAATTCTTATTGTAACTTATGTTACAAAGTAAAACAAAAAGGAGAAAACAAACTGCTGAGGGAACATCCTAGTAAATGTAGGCCATCTTTTCTGAGGCCATTCTTTTAATGATGGCGTTGGGAACTGCCCAGCGGGAGGTCACAACGAAGGCTGGGGATGTTTATGTGACCTGGGTCAAAACTAATGATACGCTGGGACAGTCCCACCATCTGCTGCCTCAGATTGGCATTAGCAAGACAAGGTTAAGAAACAGCACGTCTTGGCTTGGAACCAGCTGTGAAAGGCTACCCTTGAGATAAACACTGGCATCTGTTTTGTGGGGCAGTTACAGAAATTAAACAAAATGCTGACAGTCAGATGATCATGCTGCTTACGGTGTATGGTTTGAAAGCATTGCGTGAAAAGGTTTAAAAAGCATGCCTTTGATAGGTTTTTTGCAAATAGATACGCAGAAATGCATAGCAAGGCTGTGAGTAAATTATTGTAGCTCGGTGAGAGCGAAGCTTACTAGAGTCACAATTCCTCCCTACAATTGCGAGGATACTCAGAATACAGCAACATAATCTAATGTTTAAGGTATTAGACATCAACAAATAATAGGCCTAAGAAATCCCAGAAGATAGATTTCCAAGATAACAACTAGACATCATCAGGCAACAGACAACCCTATCAGTTCTGCTTTTTTTTCTGTTTTAAGCTTTAAAGACCCACTCCAATTGAAATCATGTTTTTAATATTTTCTTTTTTTTTTTTAATGGAGGACATATATCAAATTATTTGAGAATACAAATGCATTTGTGAGTGTTTCTTTATTAAAACTGTGATGGATCAAGGAGCAGATAAAGGCCAAAGTCTCCCTGCTCCGCTCCTTCTGATGCATCCACTTGCAGACAAATAGATTAATATACGTCTTTGTTTTCCTCGACTGAGCTGACATCTGGCTCAAAACTGTATGGCTGGATAGGTTCAATATTGCTCTCCGCACTTTTGTTAGCTTGGAGTTGTGATGGGCTATAAATCAGCAGGAGAGTGTAAACAAAGTGCTGATGGGAAATAAGAGGAGGCTAACTTTTGTGCCAACTAAGAGGCTCCTGCTTCTTTGCAGAAAATTAAAAAAACAACACAGGTTTTTGGATTTCGGCTAAAAATGACATAACCATAACTAAAAGACCGTGGGGACAAATTTTACAAAAGATAAAAATGTAGTTAGAGTGGGACCTTAATTAACGTTTTTACAAAGCTTAGAAATAGCTCAACAGATGACTGTAGTGGGTATTTAACGCAGCATCTCCACCCAAAAGTGTGCACCTTCGGCTTCTTTATCTCCTTTTTGTTGCTTTTATATATATATGTATATATATATATATATATATATACATATATACATATATATATATATACATATATATA
>BSAI01000101.1:25032201-25072179 GCA_036245035.1 Adrianichthys oophorus
TTTTGTAAAAAATATATATATATATATATATATATATATATACATATTTTTTTTTACAAAAAGTGGAACTGCGTCACAGGGGCGCAAACATGATCAACTGTTCAACAGTTTCATGATCAACAGTTTCAAACCTTCAAACTAAAGCAAACGCTGATTAAAATATAGGTGACAATATGACCCACTTTTGGTTCAAGCATTTCTTTAAATGTGTTGGAAAGGCTGCAATAATAAGCATGACTTTCAATCACACTTGGATGCATGTACACACTGACATGTATAGTTAAAATTTGTTAATCTCAAGCTTTTTATTTATTTTTAGTGCATTTACCATTTTCACGCATTATATGAAAAACTAGAATAGGCTTGATCATTTTTTGACTGCCTTATTTTTAACTTCTGAATAAATCATAAATAAAAGACTTCTGCTTCCAACTAAAGTTGTGTAATTTCTGCTTCCATGCGATGACGTTAGGTGCCATCTTGTTGTCTGCAGCCAGGTCCCTCTCCAAAAATCAGTAGTTTAATTAGAAGCACAACTCCGTGAACACAAAGGAAACTGAAGGAATCTCTTGCATATAAAGTCAAAAGATGTCATGCTGAGCTTCACACAGGGAAAACCCTCCTGCCCACAGTCCAAAACAAAGATCCAAAATCTGTGAACTTTTGCACTGAAAAGATGTGAGCTTGTCTTGGATGCAAACCTGCGCTCTGATTTTAGTCTGACTGAGTCTTGCGGGTAAAACTAGACTCAGCAGTCAAACTAACGGGAAGGTTTTCAGCCTGTGGGAGGAGGCTAAAATCTCTGGAGAAAACCCACTGAAAGCACACAAACTCCACAAAAGATAGCCCAACTGGAATTTTAAACATATCCAATGAGGACTTCTGTTATCAGGATAAATGTTGACTACATATTGGCAATTTTTGATTTAATCCAATCATTTAAAGTGTCAGTAACTCACATTTTCTTGAACATTTTTTTTATTTCATGCACCAAAAAAGAATTTGATATCAGTTTTTGAGATTATGTTCAACACTTTTTTCAGTCTAAAACTAGCTTGCATAAAAACGATGGCACCTAACTTCCTGCACATTGCTATATTTACCTCACAGCTGGAAAAGAGCTAAAATTGGCATTAAATAATTCCCTTGCAACCCATATTAACATTTCACTCAAGTCAAACTGTGATTATGCCTGTTCTTAACCATCTCTCAGTCTGGAATCCATTTATCTGTCTCATTCTTCTTTCTTCCTTGTAAAAAATCCTGCTTTCTACTTCGCTATTGCACTCGGGTGCAGTACTGGTGATTAATCAAAGCGGCAAGCACTGACATACGGCTAAATTGGCTGCTTCAACCTGATATATAACATGGGCTGTAACGCCAACTAAAACAACGATATTCCCTGGAGGATCTTACCTAATGCAGAGATTGTGTTGGTTATAGACCTCAAGGCAAAGGAAGTTTCTAACTCTTTCTCTAATACAATCTACTTCCAATGCTTGTGCATTTGGTTATTTTTTAAAGTCAGAGGACATAAAACAGCCAGAAGAAATGCACGTATTGGATAGAATGAGAAGTAGGATTTTATCATCCACATAAAAGTTGAGATAAACATATTGAGGACGTTTACATCATCCCTCGGTAATAATCAGAAGGTATTTGAAGTCCTCTAGCTGTTGCAACTCTCTCTTGAGTTATTTTTTATTTTTTTATTTTTTTTTCTGGCATTCCATCCTTATTTTTAAGATGTGATAGAACTCTTGCCAGTGGTTAAGATTTCACAAATCATTCAACATTTCTTTCAGTTGCAGTTTTTGAAAAATTCTATTATAATATTCAGCCTATTTCACATTCATTGCTTAAACTATTGAAGAGTTATGGTATTTTAAAGACCGTGTACTATTTAGGTGCTGACGGCAACATCTGAGCTTTTAAAGGGTTAAATAAAATGTTTATTCGATATACCAGAACTAGTCATCTCCAATCTTAACATGATCAATTTATGATCATATTTAATGAAACAAGAAAATTACAACAGCACACTAAGTCGAAAAGCTGAAACAAATAGTAGGCTACCAGTGTCAGCTGCTGTCTATGATTTATCACCATTTTATAATTTTTCTAGGTTATACCTAAAATCTTGCTTTTTTTTTTTTTTTAAATTAGCCCATTTTTTTCTACTTCAAATCGAAAGCACCTCTCTGAGAAAACTGAGACTTCAAGACCCTCTTCAGTCATCTTTTGAGCAAAATTCAAACTTTCCTCGTGGTATTTTAATTACGTATATCTGTTTAGTCCTCTCTGGCAAGCTTACAGTCCCTCATACCCCGACCTAACATTACTGAGGCAACTAAAACGAGGCGCAATATTGCCCAATGCATTTCCAGCTGCACAGTTTGGAGCCAGATAGCAGCTCAGCCGAGGAAAACGTAGACATACATTAATATAGTCATCTACAATTGGATGCATCAGAATGGAGCAGAACAGCATGGCCCACCCAGTGCTTTTTTCTACATCCCAAATATGATCTTTTTGTAACGTTTTTTTTTTTTTTCATCTACACTTGATTTATAACAATTTAAATACAGAAATGATCGGAAATGCACTTTTAAGCTCAATTTTCTTTATATATGTCCTCTATCATCAAAAAAAATGTCACAAGAACATGTTAAAAACACCAAAAACACAATTTGCATTGGAGAGGGCCTTTAAAGTTTTAGTTCTTCTGTTTTTAGATCCCTTGTGGGGGGTTTTTCATAGTTCTTTTGCGTTTTAGTTTTCTTGTTTTGTTCTGGTTTTCCTGCATTTAGGGACTCTTCAGGTTTTTTTTTACATCAATAAACTTTGGTTTAGACGAAACAGTCCTGATGTGAATGAGCCAACAATTTCTTTCAAAACTGTATTATCTTTTTTTAAAAAAACAGCAGTTTTAGTTTTAAGTCATCATCCCTAATATCGTACCTGAACGACCATCTCTCTGGATATCCACGTGGTACCATGCGTCATCATTAACTTTAGTTTGAGTGGGCTTGACTTTTATGGTCCCAGATCCCATGTCCAGCAGCAGAAAAAGCGCTCCATCCAGCAGTTCCACAGCAAAGAAGTCCACCTTGTTGTTCTTCTGGCTTTTGGCATCCCGCCTGTCCTGAGGCTGGCCTTGCGTGAAGAGGATTAGCCCATTCGGTTCAGTGGTGCGAAAGTCAAAGGAGATGGAGCCCACACGTTTGGTGTTCCACTTTGGCAAAGCCAGGAAGGAATCAGGCGTCTCAAAGTTGATGGGGTCCAAAGTAGGAACATTTTCACACTTGAAGACAACATCACCTTGAAGTTTCATCTTAGGGTCGTCGATGCGGGCTAGCCTGGAGAGCTCCAGCCTGATGTCATTGTTCTTATACACCACCTGAGAAGACATGCAATAGACATTTGAAGGCTTCTGCTGTGGCACATTAGAATCTGAGAAACAGTCATCAGCAAGGAATAACACCTTTTTTTTAAATTTCAATTTTCTTTTATTTTTGACCCATTCAAACCTAAATTGGCAAATTACCTCTGGAACTGCAATTCCCATTTGTTCCTCCAGATATTATTGAGTTTACCTGCAGTGCAGTAATGTGATTGTCTTCTTCATAAATATATTGCAATTTAGAGCAAATTGAAGACGTATGTGTATTTTCTGTGGCCTCATATTAAAACTGTAGATTAAGGAACTGCTGAAAAGATTAACTAATGATCTTCTACAAATTGTTTTCTTAGTTTTAGTTCTTCTTCAACCTATTCAAGCTAAAATGTAATGAATATTTAAAAGATTATTTTGTTTGGTTAAACACTAACTGACTGCTGACCTTAATTACATGAATTATTCTTGGTAGATTAATATAAAAAAGATTGAAATTAAAGCTGCGAGCAGTACTGGATGGCCTTTCCCATACATACTCCACTGCTTCATAGTAACTCAGGTATGCATGAAAAGTGTTATCTCATCAAGTCTCAATCTATCAAAGTAAAAATCAGCTTTTATGTATTAACATACATAGCAAACTGGCCCTAAAAAGGGGACCAAATAAGCATTTTTGCACTCACATATGTCAAAGGTTTTAATTCTGTTCTTCATAAAGAAGAATATCTGTGGTGGAAGTCAGTGTGTGAATGTGGGAAACAGAAACACTGGTAGTCAGAGCTCAGCTGTGAGCAAACAGATTTTAGAGCATGGGATTACAGATAATCCTGAAAGATTTGACAATAAATCGTCACAGGTGACCCCAGCTCTGAGAGCTCTCGTGAGGAGGCAGAGATGGACAGAAAAACAAAGAGAAAAGAATGAGGTGGTGAGAGGAATTTCACCAAAAGGTAAAGAGGTATCACATAAATGTAATAATGTGCAAGATAAAATGCTGTATCTCAGTAGATGGAGATTTCACTTGTTCATAGTTTTACTTTTTCATCTTCTTTTTGACCTTTACCTAAGCTGTAAGCTTCTCTTCTCCCAGAGTTTAAACTAAGCATTATAAAAGACCAAACACTACATTGGCTTGTACATTACTAAAACAGTAAATAATTATTTACATTAAACGTCTGCCACCACAAAAGTTCCTCTAACTGCACTTATTTATTGTTCCTTTTCATTTTTGAGATTTGATGTTTCTCCTGCAGGTGGATCAATAAGGTAATCGAAAGGATGTTATGAAAAAGGAACTGACAACTGCAGTTCCTTTGTTACAGTTGTGCTTTGTTACACTATCTTTTAGCCCATCAAGAGCCTTATGGGGCCCATTCGTAATGGACACACTGGTGGGACTAAAACGACTCCATAAAGCCAAAACTCTTCATCTCTCCTCCAGAATGGTGTATCGATCGATCCCTAGTAAGACAACAAGGACATGAACAAGAGAAGGACAGATGGTAGGTGGTGCAAGATTTTGAGTATACACAGAAAATCACTGCCTTTAATACCCTTCACTTTAGCACGCTCATCCTGTTCTGCTACAGCAGCTAACATGGAACTTTACATGGAAATGCTGTAAAATAGTAATTTCACTGAAGTGCAGTGGAGAAGAAAAACCCCCTTTGGTGGACTAATTATTAAATGTGCAGAAAAAAAACGCAAAATTAATATTCACAAGTTATTAAAGGCTGTCTTTTGTAAGGAAGTTTTTTAAAAATGCAGAAAACCCAATGAAAATCCCCGGGGATTTAGGGTAGGATAAAATTAGTCTTCAATTTGATGAGAAACAAAATGCTGCTAAACTTGTCTCGCCAAGCAGCTTTAGTTTTTCCCCACAGTACACCATTCACTGTGACATATACCCCAACTCCCAACCCCCCAAAAAACAAAAAAAAAAACAGAAAAAAAACAGAAAGGTGTCTCATTCAATGTGTCACATTAGCTTGGCCATGAACTCCCAGTGAATGCTGCTGAGGCTGCTGTTTCCCAGCTTCTAATAAAAACCTTTCCCTGGATCGTTATACCCGAGCCTGCACCTCCACTTCCTCCAGGGTCACACCTGCACTGACAGTTTGTGTCTCACTCTCTCCCATTTCTTTTTCTGCTCCTACAAGAGTTCAGTCTGACAATCTGCTGTTTTGTGTCCTAGAAAACCAGTTTGCAAAACTGGTAACTGGTCAGTACTGTTAGTAGACAAAACTAATGCTTTAGTATTCAACTTCAGCTTTTTAGAGGCTTTCAGAGGCAAACTTTTGGCTATAGTGGCAAAGAAGGATGTATGAGTGCTCACTCAAAGTGCAGTTTAAATGGCACATTAATGTAGAATTTATACAGAAAGGCTGATATTAAAGTGCACCTCATACACTTGTCATATCAAGGACACGTTTTCAAAATCTTAGCTGGTAAAGTTGAACGCCATGTTCACAATGGCCTTGGCAATGCACTTTCAAGTGACAACTTTTAATGAAAAATCTATATAAACTTGCGTATACACATTTTTTTGGGCACATTTGTTTAATTATATGTTCACACTAGTCATGTGATGCACTATCTGTACCTACAGTTGGAAGAGACTTGATGTAAAATGTTGAAGGGGTGCAAATCTGGTGAATTTTGCTCCAGTTTTTTTCTTTCACATCTCTGTTCCACGTCAAATGACTAGTGTGAACGTGAAACTAAATTCCAGTTTGAAACAGCTCATCTTGATTATCTGGAGTTGCTTTGGTAGGTGTGCCAGTCACAAGGAGAGAAGAATATTCCCTAATTTACCACAACAGAGAGAATTGGGTTTGATTTGCTTTTGAAAGATTAAAAAGGGAACATCCATTTTAGTGGCTGCTTTTCAAATTCTCTCAAAGTCAGATAGTTTTTGGATCTCTAATCCTTTCTGTTTTATTATTCCATATTATTTCAGACTTGAAATTGAGACTTGAGATTATATTATTGAGGTTTTGGTGAAAAACTGGTTTTCCATTAAAGTTTTGATCTGTCCGTCCTATATGGACCATTTTGGTTACATTCAAATGAAAAAGTAAAATAATTTTAAGGACAGGGTGACATTTGCATATGCTGGAGAATTAAAAACACTGCACTGCCTGCAACATATTGTGGTGATTAACACAAAAGCCATGACGACAGTGCTCCTTTGAAATGCCAGATATTTGTCTGTTGGACTCTTTTCCTCCCCATCTCACATCCTTCTCTTTCTGCTGAAACGTTACCAGGGTTTGTGTCCGCTGGCATTCAGCTCACCTGCATCTGTCTACTCCTTCACTATGCAGCTTTTGTTCTCATGTCAATGCTCATGCTTTACTCCCTCCTGATTATAAGTCATCATCTCTTGTTCTTACACAGCAAACCCCAGCCACCCCCGCTGTCTGACAGTTAGCTACCCACAGCTCCAGCGCTGCCAAGGGAATCTAAAAAGCCAGAAGGAGAAACTTTATGGATTTGGGGGCTGAAAGGGTTGATAGAACACCCACGTTGGATGGAGGTGAAAACATTAGAACGAAGCTAGTGGATGCCCACTCATAACTGGTCACGTGATCTTCTTAAAGCCACGCTGCAGAAGATGAGCGTGAGCGGAAAAAGGGAGTCTGTGCTGTGCACGGATATTTGTTGTAGCCTCAAGGCGCACATGAGTGCAGCGAGAAGAGAAAAGGCTGGAATGGGAGCGTCTTTTTCAGTGAAGGAGGTATTTGCTCATCAGAGCAAAATATGGCATTGCTATCTTATTCATCACTTTAATGCGATGTTCTCTTTTAAGCCTCATAATGAGTCCAATGTGCACCAATATTTTTCTTTAAAAACTATATGCCATTCATACAGTGGGCAGTACAGTAAAGTCATAAAATAAATCCTTCATTATTGTGGGATATTAACTATAAAGGAGGAGGTTTTAAGGGAATTATTATGATGCAGGACAGAAGTAGGAGTCAGAGTAAAACAAGCACAGAGACAAAGAAAGTAAGAGTATGCATGCAAATACAAGCCCACTCCACAGAGAAATACACAACGTGGGCCTGAGATGATCAAACAGATATCGCAAATGAATAAAGGAGGCTGAGATCACACAGGCTGTTGTGAGCAATTTGGATGGTCCTGGTTAGGGACCAACATTCTGCAGACTTAATGGAACAACAATTGATGAGCAGTTGAAGATCAAACAGTGATAGCAGCTCCTTAGTGGATACCGCTCTGTAATTCCCTCTACATAGTCACTTTTAATGCAAAGTCATGCTGATTCATACTTTCTTAGATGGTATAGAAAGGAAATGATAGATCCAATGTCATTTGCGTTTCCAAAACAAAACAAAAACCGTGCACTATGATCACAAATTAAAACTTAACAGGCTTTCTTTTGCATTGTATCACATTCCATAGAGTAAGACTAGATTACTAAGAACATATGGCTATTTAAACAGACTTTTGTTTGGTATCTGTCTTTTTACAAATGTCTGCTTTAAGTCTTAGTCATTGTCTGTGGGTGAGAAATGAGCAAAACTGTATTGGAACGCAAGTGGCTCACACAAAAAAAATCAAGATTGTAGACCACTATATGATCCCCTAGAGGAGAAATATTCATGAACAATTTTTTCTACAAGCATGCTGGGGGTGACAAGTTGTAGTGAGCACTTATACAACACGTACGGGTAAATGAAAGGGAAGTTGGTGAGATGCAGGTGTGCCGTACAGCTTTTTCAAGTTTCCATCCTCCCAAGTTGTGCATAACAGAGCCCGTTAGTGCCGTTCACGTAAAAAGTGTGCGCTCCATGCGTCTGACTGTTAGACATTAGGAAATCAGACACTCAGAGTGTAGTTTCTGTAGACATCCAACGGCTATCTAACGGATACTTACAAATCAGGTGCAACCTCCATGCTTGCAGCATTTGGGGCCAGTCCATGGTTCTTACTAATGACTAGAGCAGGGGTGCCCAAATCCAGGCCTTGAGGGCTGGCCTCCTGCTGGTTTTCTAGAAACCATGCATTCTCTGCGGTTGAATACCTGGATCAGGTGTGATTAGCCAATGAAGAGCTTTCATGGCAGGTTGATTGGAAAACATGCAGGACACTGGCCTTCGAGGCCTGGATTTGGGCACTCCTGGACTAAAGTATGACAGAACTGTAAGACAGCATCGCCGGTACATGAATTACTTCAGTATACACTTACCAAATGCACAAAAATTGTACATTCCACTGTCATGACATCCCTAAAGATGGCTGCATGAGCCTCAAGGGATTGCAAAACACACCTGCACTCCCCATGAGATGTGGCTGCTCTTCGCTATGACACTCCATGAGTCTGGACAACCCAAAAGCTCATAATGGTCAACCCACCATTCATGCACACATGACTAATGCTTTAGCCAGTTTCTTGCTGAGAATATGAATAGAATATATCGTCACGACTGTGTGGTCTGCATACATAACCTTGGTTAAAAAATGAAGTAAAATTAATGAGAAAAAGCTTGATCATTGAAAATTTAACTTGTATCAGGAGTGTTTCATGAAGCATTCATAAGGCTGGAGGTTGAATGAACTCATGACATACGTGTGATTCTGTCCTGTAAATGATAGTCTACTATTACACTCTAGCCAATAGTAGGGGGCGAGTACTGCCCCTTGCTAACTGCACAAGTGCTGCTTGTGTTGTGTAGGTGGTACATAAATGAACATAGGACACCCATACGATGCCCTCACAAATGACACTGTGATTGTATATTTTTTTAATTTCAGTCAGCCTTTACGTCTGACTAAAAAAAATCAGCTTGACACGCTTGCATCTCTCATATTTCTTACCCTTCCCCGTTGTTTGAGAGTTTGTGACAACCTCCCAGAATGCCTGTATGTAGACATACAGGCAGTTATGACGAAGACTTAAGCCAAACACAGATAATTACTCATCTCTGAGCAATCGGATTATTGGATCCAGTCTTTAGTCAGTTCCAAGAGTCAAAACTAAACATGGAGAAGCTGCATTCAGCTTCTATGCTCCACAGATCTGCAACAGACTTCCAGAAAAACTAAGATCAGCTGAAACACTCAATGTATTTAAATCAAGGTTAAAGACCCACCTGTTCTCAGCTGCATTTGATTAATTTGTATTCAAAAGTTTACATCCCCACTGTTTATCTTTGCTTGTTTTAAATTAATTTCTTTTCAACTACTTTTTTTAAAATCTTATTTTAGTGATTACACCTTTGATATTTCTTTTGAATGTTGTTTTCTTTTATGTTTTTTTAAAGCACTTTGAATTGTCATTGTACATGTAGTGTGTGATACAAATAAACTTGCCTTGCCTAATATATAAAAAACACACCAGTTTGTATGAGAGGCTGCATGACACATCATTCGAACTGTCGCACAAACTCTACTAGTTTTTTTTTTTTTACAAACACTATTATACTCTAACATAAATACTATCAAACTCCCAGACACATACAATAAAACTCTTACATGCAAAAACTATCAAACTCTCACACACATACTATTAAACTCGAACTCACATACAATCAAACTCTAACACACATACACACATATAATCAAACTCACATATTCATAATGTCAAACTCTCACATAGATGCTATCAAATTATCATATACAAACTATCAAACTATACCACTATTACCAGGACTTTAATTATTATAATTGTAGAACCCTGTCAATTCAGTTTAGAAAACAAATGAACTAGATTTCAAATCTAGATTTTAACAAGTCTGGCATATGATTGAATAAATAAATAATAAAAAAGCAAACATGAGAATCGTTTTCAGTGTGAGAGAGAATAGTTGTAAGTATGAAAGAGTTTGATAGAACCATCCGGTTTTATCTAACTTACATCCAGTTCAATCAAACTCTCTCATACATACAACTATTCTCTCTCACACTGAAAACTATTTTCATGTACATATTCTACAATGTTCTATTAATTATGTGCGAGTTTGATAGTGTGTGTAAAAGTATAGTAGAGTTTGTGGAACAAAGTATAAATTATGTCTCAAACGGCCTCTCATAAATTGGTAAATCAAAAACAATCAGACCAAGTTTACAGTGTTCTTGAGAAAGCTTGGTTGTTTAACCTGGGCTACATTACTTCAAATCAAAGTAGCTGTCAGACTTTCACTACAACTCATGCCCAAGAATTCATTTATGTTTCATGATTTGTTCACAAGGAACACAGAAACACATGAGCTGGAGCACAAGAAGTGTATCCATGTTCTAAAATGTTGAAAGAAGTAGAGATTTTCTATAAAGTAAGTACGGAGGGAGAATTTTCATCACAGGACATGTCTTAATCAGTCTCCCACTGACCAGCAAAGTCTTTGTCCATCATGAATTCTTTGCCGGTATAAACAATTGCAGTGAGGCTTTTTTGCTTTTTTTTTTTTTTTTTGCTTTTTTTTTTCTGTGCTAAATCAAATACTGGCAATCAATAAAGCTTTTGAGTAAGCTACATGTCAGGATGCTTTGAATATTTTATAATGGTGGAATAGGTGAAAGCAAAGACACATCTTACTCAACTTGGAAATATATCGTATACTGTAAATACATCAGTATACTATTATTAATTATAGTATTCATTTTTTTTTTTGAGTAGTGACATATGATGGATAAATCACAAAAACTTTAAGAAATTACTGTATCATAAACACAGCTTTGTAAGTGAATAAATCAAATGCATTAACAGTCCTCTATATATATAGTACAAATACATTTATAAAAGCACTAGTAAAGAAGGGTAGTAGTCTGCAAATTCCTCTTAATCAGAAAATTAAAAACAGCACTATTTCAGACATAGCAAAGCACATAATTTTTTTTCATTGTGCTTCTTCAGATATCATGAATCTTTGTGTATTTGCTGTATATGGGCGAGCAAAGCTCCAATAACTGGGTACTTAATATATTTGCTTGCTTGGTAGCTCAAAGAGCCTGTAAATATATTAGAAATGTCCCGAAAAAGAATATTTTCCTCATTTCTTCATCAGCAAAGATTTCTTTCCGACTCCTGCCCATCGGGAGATAGTTTAGCAGCGCGCTCAAGCTAATGCTGCAAATTACACATGACAGAAGCAATTTTGGGGTATTTTCTTACACACGACCCAAAGAAAGTCTCATGAATTAGATAAAGCAAGGAAATATTGAAAGTCGGATGATTTCTCTGCCAATTCAGCAGCTTTAATTGATAATGGATTTTTCTTTTCTTTTCCCTTTTGTGTGTATTCTGGGAAAGCACATTGATTAGAGCAAAAGCACCAGAAAAGATGTAATGCACGACATCAAAGAACAGTGCATTCACACTGAACTGCAAGCAACAAAAACACAGAGCTACATGTTTATTTGCACTTGTTGGAATAGCTCCTACCTCTCGCAGGCAGCCCATGAAATTGTTGCTGACTGGAGATCCCGGCAGGTCTGCAGTGCTTGGGCTCCCGCCCACATAGAAGAAATCATCAGAACCCAGCATGGTGTAGTCTTCCTGGGTGTAGCCAGTTGTGGTGAGGATCCCGTCGACTGAGATTGTCACCTGTCAGGGGGTAACACATAGCCAAAGCCATGCCATTACACTCTGAGGTTTGACCTTATCCTGTTTTTCAAAACAAACTTCCTTCCTTGGTCTGCATTGGAAGAGAGTGTTTATAAATGTTTTAATTAGAGTCCTCATTGCAGTTTTTATTGTATTTATTTTTCGGAACCCTAAAGAAATTGTTTTGGACCAGACAGCGTTTAGATTTTGTTAATGCTAAAGGATTCACAGGACAGGTAAAGAAAATATGGCAGAGGCATATTTTCTTTATCTTCGATGGGGGTAAGAATGGATCCTAAGCTTGATTATAGAACTTCAGGTTGGGGGGAGGGTTAGTACAATGTTCAAACCAAGGACAAATTGATTCCACTTGTCTTAGGTTTCGGGATTTAACTCTTACTGCAGACACACATGTACAGTACACCTATTAGCAGACCCACAAACACATACACGCTTTTCACACTTTTTTTCTGGCACCTACCAACTCATTCACTCTCCTTTCTGTCGTTCACAGATCTACATATATAAATCCACACACATGCAAACAAAGGGAGGTTTTTCACAGCACACGGATGTGCAAACCAAGGGCATGACTCTTAGAAGGTTAATTAAACACACTTTACTGGACATGTAATGGAGTAGGTGGGTGGTGGTGCCATTCAAATCTGGGGCATGCATCACGGGGTAAAAAGGCTCATGCACAATCGAGATCAGGGTCCGTAGTCAAACACATTCTCGGAACAGCAGAAGCTGATCTCAGATCGGAGTTAAGGTCAGTGTCCACGGACCAAAACGATCCTAGATCAGTGTGCGTGTTCTTTGAAATGTTTGCATATGGGCCCATATGTTATCCCACTTAGCACCAACACACAAACAACTCTCACCAGCATGCTACAAAAACACACAGGGAGGGGGGAAGTGAGTGACAGGTGGAAAGTGAGTTGATGAATTAGAGCGTTAGTGGTTATTGTTGATGGCGGGGTTATATGACCTCAGGATGTGATAGGTCAATGAAGTGTGGGCATGCCATGCACCATAGTGACTTGAAAACAACTGTCAGAGCTCCCGCAATGAAGGCAAAGGGTCGCCATTTTTTTGTTTTTTTTTTTGGTTTTGGTAGCTTCTCTTGAAGGGCTCGGTGTCGAGTTTACCATCTTGGGGATTGTGGTAAGCTTCTGTCAGTTCTGGACGACAGTCCTCACAAAAAATGGGGACTTTTGTGTGAAAAAGTAAAATAAAAAGTACGTTGCCCCCCGGCAAAGGCAACAAGGTCAAATTGTTATTTTATTTTTTTTACAGGTTGGAAATCTGCTGTAATGTGTAGGAAACAAGAAGAAAAAAGTAAAAGCCAAAGTGAAAAAAAGACAGAATGGGGTATTGTGGGGTAAAGAAGGGGTTGTCGGCAGGTCAGGGGGAGAAATTGAGAAGAAGCAAAGAAAGAATTGCCTGGTAATACAAACCCATCTCCTCATTTTTTGATAAGAGTGTCTAGGATGGAACTCAAAGAGAACGAATAAAAGAAGAGAGGGGGAGGGGACACACGGCAAACCCAAAAAAAAGACAATAAGAATGATATCTACCAGACAATGTAGTTTGTTTACCATAGCGTGTCCAATGCCTGATTGCTTTCCAGAAAAAGGGGAAGAAAGGAAATCAACAGAATAGTGAACAAAAAAGGTTGTTAATAAGGATGGACAAAAAACAAACCAAAAAAACTAAAGTAACAATGAAGAATTAGGATGTTAGTTAGTACATTAGTTGGTTAGATACTGGTTAGTAGTAAAAATGGCTTTAATCATGAATGAATTAGTTGTGGATAAACAATACATGATTTGCTAGAGATCCATTGGGTCATCTTGGGCAAATTTTTACCATCAGAGTCCTGTATGACAAATAAAATCTGAAGATACTGTCAAGTATCTTTAGATAAAAATGTGCAAAGGGTGCCTTGGATTCCAACAAAACCTGTAATGTTTTTCCATCTTTGGTCTAACAAAGTGTGTCTTTCAAAGAGGAAAGAAAGCAACGGTGAAAGTCAAACCTATAGAGACAGTGGTCACAGATAAGCAACCTTTCAATCAAGACTGACTTTATAACCCCTAATCTGTCTTAACCTGCTTGTCAACTACAAACTGCTGAAGCAACATCTGGTAAGGAGGGTCAGAAAATTGACACTTACTTGTTTTGCTGATTTGTAAGCAATACTAAATGCCGTCTTACCTGACAAACTAAAGGTCGACTGAGACAAGAACAAGCCCACACTGACAAGCTGTGGCTACTATGATACACTTGAGGCTTCAGATTATTATCTCTATTTTTTAAGCCTTATGTGAACTTAAATGGTTCTCTCAAAATTCACTGAATCATATTATTCAAGCTAACTCCTAATCTCAAAAGGATTCTACTAAAACAATTGCAGACATGTCAAAGTCAGCAAGACAGCCACAAATCCTAATAGAAAATCAGCTTGGCAGAGTTTAAAGAAAAATATCATTAGATCACTTTAAACTGAAAACACAAGATATGTCAATAAACAAGCAAGAATGTAAAACCCAGCAAAAAGAAATCGGAAAATCCTTCTCCTGCTCCAGAACTGCTTGTATGTCCATCGGTTTTTGATGAGGTAAAACAAGATAGTGAATACAAACAAAAAGAAAACAAACACAAAATAATGTCACTGTTGAGATAAAATTATGTGTATTTCCTTAATGTTTCTGAACTGAATCAATGGAATGGCAACCAATCAGAAAAGAAGTGACAATCTTTATGGAAGCTTCCTCTCCAAATCTCTTGGAAGCAGCAAATCTACAGCAAAAAAAACAAAAAAAAAAACAAGGAAAAATTCATCTGCACACTATCACTGTTGTCTACGACTACCTGTCTCAAGTTGCGTGTCACTTTGATGTCGTGCCAGGAGTTGTCATTGAATTTTCCGTTGACTGGCTCAACGATGGCCTCAAAAGCCCCAGAGCCCAGATTGATGACGAGGGAAACTGCCCCATCTTTCAGCGCCAGGTTGACGTAGTCAGCAGATTTTCCCGTGTGGAGAAGCAGGCCGTTGCGTTGCCAGGTCTTGAATGACAGCGTGATTTCGTCACTGCTGCTCTGGATGGGGTTCTGGGACAAGTCGTAGCAGAAGTACTCGGAGCCACGAAAAGTAGCCACATTTTCTTCTCTCACTGAAAGACAAAAAAAAAAAAAACCTTTAGGATATTGAGCCATAAACATGTTAATAAAAACTACAAAAGTGATCTAGTTTTGAACAGAAATGAGCAGGAGCCCACACACATTAAACTGTTCAACATAATTAGAGCTGCAGAGATCTCATTATTCACCTGAGATCATAAAATCCTCCCGGTATGACTGGATTTGGGTTTCACATGCAGACTGAGACAGACAAAAGTGCTTATGATGGAACACTATTCCCTACTAATGGTGCACATAAATCAAACACTGTCTGATTTAGGAGTTCTATATCACTGCTGTTGCAAAGTGGCTTCCTGAGTACTTGTACTTTGTATGGGCAGGTAGGGTAAGGTGAACCTGAAGGTTTGAGGATAAGAGCAAAAATAAAGATGCTGGGCTAACAAAAAATAGACAAGTGGCTCAAGAGACCAAAAGCCAGTTATTAACACTTTCACAAGTATGTCTTATGCTTCGGTGACAACTGCTTTTACAGGTGGAAATGGATGAAAAATAGGCAAAACCGTACAGAGAATGCTATGGGTGACAGGTCGTATCGAACACCTATACAGCATGCAAAGGTAAGTAAGATTGAAGTAGGTGAGACTGAGGTGTGTCTTACAGATTTTTCATGGATTTTTCAACCCCCCTAAACCTTGCACATCGCACAATGCGTGTCTGGCACAATATAGAACAAATGGTCAACTTCACCCACTCTGTTCCCAGATTCACCAGAACTTTACACTTGTGTTCCTGTACCCAGTAAATGAGAAAGGTAAAATAAGACAAGCATGAGAGTTTTGAGCTGAGGTTTTCAAGTAAAGAGAAAAATGAGAATGTGAATGCTGCTACACATAGGAAGGATGGAGAAGCTGTAGGATGATGAAGTGCTGTCGCAGAAATTCTTTAGTCAACTTCAAAACCCAAACCTTCAAATGACACACAGAAGCAAGTGGAAACTGTACCGAAGACAACAAAGAGGCAGCGAAAACCCTCATTCCTGTGCTAGCAGAATAAATAGAGACCCTTTATCAACACTGAAACAGCACAGCATGGAGGCACAGGAGTTTACATTCAAGGTGCCGCTTCATGAATCTTCATTGGATCCAATCTGAGAAAATGAAGTTTCATCTACAGCATAGGGAAGTCAGCTGATTACATTCATAGCATTTTTTCTATTTCATTTGTTTTGAATATAAAATGAACAATGAAGATTGAATAAATGAAGTGCCGCCATTGATCAAAATATATGTCAGTTGCACCATTCCTGCGGAAGCCATTTTTTTTTTCCAACAGTCTGTCAGATGTTTAATCAAATATTGATGAACAACTACACTATGAAGCTCAGTGCTGCAGCCAGTGTCATTTACATTTGCACTAATGTAGCCAAACATTAGAGAAAAATGATGAGATGGATGTAATTATTGTTCGTGTTGGCACACTGGCACAAAGGTCTCCGTTAATGCCGATGGACTGAAGCAGATTTTCTGTTAGAAGTGGTATCTTATGAAACAAACTCCAGATACTGGATCTTGTCTTCTTTTCCAAGTAAAAGTTTTTCATGGCTGCTCAGGTTATCTACCTTAATAAGGAAGAGGAGTACTAATCAAATTAAACAACAGGCTTATGGAGTTATGGGTACAGAAACTGAATAAAATGGCTTCAGCTGAAGGGATCATTTGATTTTCTTGGGATGTTCTAGATTCAAAAATGTTGTCTGTTTCATGTTTTAGCCTTTTTGCATGTTCACCTGAGTATTGTTAACTGTTTCTGTTATGTCTAGTTTTAACTAGGGATGGCACAATTTTTGGTTTAATACCAAACTGTATGTTACACCATTGAAGCGAATCACGGGAAAAGTGCATTTTTGCATTCCTTTTGCATGGCATTATGCCTATGTTTAAAGAGTCAAACATGTAGGCTATTGCTCCAAATCTAAGATCGATTTATTATCATGTCCCACAGCACTACTGGACTGCAAGGATCATATTTTTCAATGCAATTTTTCTTTCTTACTGCCACTTCTTTCACGCCTGCCACATACTCAAAGCGAACCCTAATTTTCATGCATTTAGTGGCCGATGACAATTAATTTTGGGCATAGTGAACCACCCCTACCCCAAAAATGATGACATCACTATATGAGAAACTGTCAAAAAAAAGGGTCCAAAATCTCTTAGGGGCCTCTCTAAAAAAAATTAAAAAAATAAGCCTTTACAGAATTTTACACAAGTCACTAGGTCAAGTCTACAGCCACAACCAAAGTTTGTTGACCTTTGACGTCAGGGAGAGGCTGTGATTTTGAATTTCCAAATAAATAAATAACTTTTAGATCCTTCTACAAATGTAAACTCCTCCTTAGGATTTCAATCTATCGCCTCCTGATTCCTCAAAAATCGTTGGTAAACTACTTGAGAAAAAAAATTATATTAGAAGTTGTAGATTTTGAGTGGCGTTAGAGTGGCGAGCTCGCAAAAGTTGTGTTCCTTTACTGCTCACACAATGTTTACGATGATATTTTGAAAATGTTATGCAAACCCTTGGCTCAAGCTAAACGCAACAATTTGACATATGATATGAGCACTTTAGGAATGTGGGTGGGGTTAATGAAAACCATCCGTTGCCAAGGAAATCCAAAAATTTACTTTTGCAGATTATTCTAAAAATTACATAGATCTATTTGTCACCCCAAGCCATCAGATCATAAAATAGTTGCTATGGTGATAAATCCAACAAAAATGCTGCCATTTTGAAAACAAAAAGCAGAAAGACCAGGGTGGTAGGAGCAGAGGGGAAGAGTAAGGGTGTGTAGCAACTGCTCAGCCAGGGAGGGCATCTTTAATATACTGTTTCATTGCATTACACCAGTCTTAGTATAGGCTAACGGAAGGTAGTCTTTAATGTAACTAGCTTATTAGTAAATTAAAAAGTGATTTTTTTCTCAATTTTTTGTTTTGTAATACACAAATCATATATCAGATTGAAAACAAAACCATGACCCAAAACATTAAGATTTGAAACTGAATCATTGTCATATTTGAATCCTGGTCAAAGCTCTGTCACACATTTCTAGTGCACATAAATACATACTTAACATCATATCATCTCTTGTCGAGTGTTAAAAACGGATAACACATTTTTAATAAAAAACAAACAACATTTTTAAGATTCTAGGAAATTAATGTTTTTATTATTATGTTCATAAAACCAAGAAAGAAAAGATTATATGCATGTATGCTGTTGGTTGTTTAGTTACTTTCTTCTAAAGAGTGTATTTGTGTTACATGAGTGGTGTAATAGAATACAATACTTATAAAGGGTTACCACACGTATCATGATTCGCAAATGAGTAATAAATATTCAGAAACAAACCTACAATTGCTTCTAAATTACGCACCTATGAAAGAATTATTGCTTTTCTGAATAATGGAGAAAACAAATTGATATATTTTAATATTTGCACACCTCAGCAATATAAAGTTTCTGGTAAGCGTATACTGATCCATAAAAATGGAGAAACATATTGCCTGTTGAGACATGTTGTGCACAGATCTGTGGCTTTCATATCGATCATGCAGCGGAGTCGTTTTTCCTGACTTTTCGCCAGAGTCATCAATATTCCATTTGTGTGCGGCTTCGGCCAAGCACTTGGAGCTACAGTTCGATTTCAAAATCCACTGGAAGCAATTAGCTCCTTCATTATCATCAACCATTGACTAACCTTACCCCTCCTCCAACACACACACACACGCACACACACACGCACACACACACACACACTTGGCATGCACATACATGCTGTCTGATTTCCTCTCCTCCTCCTGAGCCATTAAACCCCTCACGGGGTTCTCTGGTCTCTAACCTTCTGCCACCTAAAGGTCACTGCAGACAGCACAGTTTCATACTAACGTGGGAGAAAAGAGTCTTGATAGAGAATCAAATGTGTTTAACAAAAGGGCAACAGACATTGTTAAGGTAGAGAAGAAACAGCTGCACAACTGGCCTAGAGTTCACAAAAAATGTCTTTATTAAATTAAATTTTGCCTGTTTATGAAATATTTACAGGAAAAATGCAGGTTTTAACTATACGCTTCTTGGGTTTCCAACAGCAAAAGATGCAGTAAAATCTTTTTAGCTGACAGTCTTTTCTGAGGCAAGGTCAAGGGCAAAGATCGCTTAGGGTTTGCAGCACTCCACAAAATCGAGAAGTAATCAGGTCCTTATCACAGCTTTCTGTTCTTCATCTGAGCTTTCAACTGTTCTTGACCCGAGATGAGCAACGAAAGGTCTTCAAGATCAACTTTTAAAGTCCAATTGTCCTGAAGAACAGTATCCTGTGAGAACATGACCTGCATGACTGAGAATCTCGACAGAGAATCAGGCCCTTACTCAGTTTTTCTTAGAAAAATTGAGAAAAGGATTTGAAAGAATAATCATATGTAGTGAAGTTGAAATATGTGCAAGCTAAGAACTCAGTGGTGAAATCGTCGGTTGACATTTCTCTAAAAAGGTAGCCACATACTAAATAAATATATGAAATAATTTGTCAAAGTTACTAAAATGACAAAAAAAAAATAAGCTTACTATGGTGCAGATTTCTTTGATAAGTACTGAAGGAGCTTTTTTGTCCCAAAACTTTACAAAAGCTGGCTTTTTTTCTTGACAGCTTTAAAAATGTCACATGACATATGCAAGGGGTTAAAGTGAATAGTCATTCTGGCGCGTCTTTTCTCATCAATGATTTGGTGTGAGGCCCACCGTGAGGCTGCGACGGACGAGCTGTAAGGGGCTGCCTTTGATGTTGGCACTCCCAGACTGGGAGGGAAAGAGTGACAAAGACGGAGGCAAAGAGAGCATATTAAACAGAACGTGAACAAAAGTAACAGACGTGAAACAAAAGAGAATAAGGCAAAAGGAAGCCAGAGGTGGAGATGGAGAGCGACGGCAGAACAACTGCAGAGGATGTTGAGGAGCAAAAGAGCGCAGTGGCTTAAGGAGGAAAGCAGCAGCACTTGCAATGGCTCTTTAGGGAGGTAAGAAGACACCAACAGACGGAGGAGAACCATCCCTCTGCTTTGTGGCTTCATTTGACTAAACCCGACAACAAACAGCCAAATACCTAACCTTATTTCTCAGCTTTCATCTCACCAAAATCCCACGAAAACAAGCAAATCAAACACATTCTAATTGGATTTTCTTACTCAGAGCATCACTCCGACAACATCCCTAGTGAATGGCTTTTAAAATTAATGCCTAAGAACTCTGATTTCAAAGATTCTGGAAAGATGGCTCAGTGAAAAAGGAGCATCAAGAGGTTAGATGCCAGCATTACTTATAGAAAACTACAACCTCATTTTATTGCATTATTTATCAAGGATATGAATAAAATAAAATCTCTGTAAACTTCAAAATATGTAAAATGACAGAAACTGCAGCACAATGAAATGACACTAAATAATGAAGCATCTTTACTGTGACCAGTTTACAAAGAGTCGAGCAGGTGGCTTACAGTGGGAAAGAACAGCACAATTCCGTCAATATCCTCATTGATTCGGTTATTTCGTTAAGAGAGCTGCAAACACAGCAACTACTGTTGTTGGTCAGATACGTCCTCTTGAGTAGTTACAGAGCAAAAGTTTTCTGTGTGAATTAGACCTCCAAACATGGATTACTGAACGGTTCAAAGGTGTTGGCTGAGAGAATGTGAGCTCACTGCATTCATGCTCAGACTTGCGAAAAGACTGGTTAGAAATAGCCCATCTGTTCTTGCAAATGTTCATTTTATGCACATTTAAAAACATGCTTTCTGCATGCACATTACTTTGTGCTGAACCAATTGTAAAGCAGAGCATAATCAAAATAATCAAAAATTATTTACAAAAATGGGTGAAGGTCCAAAATTTTTACTTAATGAAGACAGCCATCCACAAAATGCTGTAGGGCTCACTTAGGTATTCACATTCATTCATGGATTTTTCATAGTTTTTAAAAAAAGGATTCATGTGTTTGTTGTAACAGCTTGTTGGTTGTATATTTGAGCACTTAAAAATGTACCCATCCAACAGTGGCGGGGACGGGTTCTGGAAACGCTGCTGCCCCAAAAGGGATACAGCAGAAAAGAAAATAAGAAAATTAATGGAAGTTCAGGGGATCCAATCCACCATATTGAATGTGCTTTCTACCCATCACTGAAAACACTACGTGCCAAAAGTTGAGTACCTGATTGGTTGACATGACGCAGCGACCTCCCCAGAGTTCAGATTTTTTATTTTTTTTGTTAACTCTGGGCCACTGCACCCGCTGCTTATTTCGCACTATGCCGCTTCATTCGCGCCGCAGGACCTCAGATCGCATATGTACCATTTACTTAACATTGAATTTGGCCGCCTCCGCAGCTTAAGGCAGTAGCAAGCCCTAACAAGCCAGCAAGATACGTTTTAAAAGCAATAACTAAAATAATTTAAAAATATTTGGTTTTTCTGAATAATTTCATAAATAATCAGCATTAGTACGAAAATGGTTGAAAGCATCCCTGTGGCAACTTGCTGTGACAAGCCAGCCGCTGTCACCTTCTGTGGGTGTGTGTGTGTTTGTGCAGCTGAAGCTCCTTG
The DNA here is from genome assembly GCA_036245035.1 of Adrianichthys oophorus. NCBI lineage: Eukaryota > Metazoa > Chordata > Actinopteri > Beloniformes > Adrianichthyidae > Adrianichthys > Adrianichthys oophorus. Next base: position 25,053,962 of record BSAI01000101.1, read on the forward strand.
TCTGCTGCTGAGGGTGAAGTCTCCATGGAGTAACTGATGAGGTCTGGAATGACAGCAGAGGAGGGCTGTGGGAGTGAGTGGCAGAAGTGAATGATGGAGGGTGTCTAAAGCATGGGAGCAGGCGCCTGAGCACCAGTCCCATCAACGGAGGAAATTGTGCGGAGCGAATGCTGGAATGAGGATGAGGAGGCTTAGGACAGGCTTGCAAGGGCAAGAAGAAGGAATGTTGTGTCTAGATTCCAAAAAAAATGTACAATAAATGAGAAAGAAAATGTTTAAAGGAACACTTTATTTATTGGATGAGCTTTGGGTTTAAAAAGCAAAAGAAAATTAAAGAAAAAAAAGCTAACCCTGGTATTCTGAGTCAAATTGACCCATTTTTGAATTAAAAAATACTAGTGATAATACAAATTTCAAGTATTTTTTCACTTTGAAACTTTTCCTGCTTCACTTATTTATTGTAATCAACATACAAAATAAACATGTTTCAGTTACTCTATTTGTAATTCAAAAAGAAACAAGCTGTTCCTCAGGAGGGTAAAGTCACCTTTCAGTTAGGAATTAGCACTCGGTTAAAAAAAATCGGTTAATTTCTGAGTTTTCTTTTTTTCTTTATTTTTCAATTGCTTTCTTTCTTGTTTCTCATACATTGAGTTCAAGGCCGTCTGGTGTTGCCTAAAGGGTTTCATTGTATGGCTTTAGAGGTTGATGCCATCACTTCTGACTGAAATATTGTAAAATGTGGACACAGCAATCACAAATCTTTTCCTTTTCCAAATGACAGTAAGCGTGGAATACAATGGAGTCATCAGTAGTCTGAACTGTTTCTCTCTGCAATCAAACAATCTCTGACAGTATGTCTCCTGAATGCCGACCATTGCATCAGCCTGACAGCTGCCAACCTCGATCAAAATGGAAAGTGATGGCAGGGAGTGCTGCATTGGTTTCATATTCAGCCCTCTGCAGAAGCAGAACATTGCATTGCTTCATCTCCGTGGATTTGCAAGTTATTTGTTTTCATTGCCCACCTGACAGATTATACATTTGGCTATAAACACTGCTCTTCCGTGAGTTCTAGAAATTATGCAATTGCTTTGTTCCGCAGACAATAAATGCATTCCTTTTAAATTTCTGTAAAGTGTTCCTCAATAGTATAAGCAAATATGTCAATAATGTGAAAGATTGCCTGTAAATTTCTTTCATTTTTTGTGTATGAACATTGATCTTTGCAGGGGTGCCTGTGTACACAGCAATTCCTTCTGAACAGAGGCTTCACGAAACCAGCTCTCCACCATGTGTCAATCACCCAGAGTGGCACCCCCTTATTGGCTATTATCTCTCCTGTCAGGTGGCGGGCTGTGGCTCTCACTCGCCACATCAGTCTCTGTCAGATCTGTTGCTCATGGATGGAGCTGCAGAGCGTGACGCTGCACGCTACTCTTATCATTACTTAAAGTGGCAGATGCTGCTTCAGCACAGACTTCCAACAACAAACGAGGATCTGCTTCTTCCCTCACATTATAATTACACTTATAGACTCCTTAATCACTTTTTCACCATTCTTCTTTGCACAATAAGGAAACCATGACTCTTTCTGACTACACATCAATTCATTAATCGTCATCTGTTTGATATTTGTTTTATGAATGACACTTTAACAACTATTTATTAAATAAAGATTCATTAACATCAAGTCTTTTCTTTCGTAGCTTCTGAAATTGTAAGATACTGAGATGAGACGACATGTTAAATGTCACCAAACAAGCCCCCAAGTTCTGATATTTGGATGCCAGAGATCAAAGATGACATGCACAGCTTTAGGAGACATGAAAAGTTCGATATAATGCCGTCATGTGCAGCTACCTGCAGGAAAGAGGTAGAAATCCTAACATCAGCAATTTCTAGAAACACAAACACACTAGAATATTCTAACGCACTCTTTTTTTAGGGCAGGGAATGACCAAAAATGTCATCTGCTGGTTTGATGAAGTGGTTTGCTTTCACACTGCACTTTTGAAAGCAGAACAAGCCACCAAACATGTGCTTTGTGCAAATATATAGTTCTCACTCCATTTAAAGACAATATACATTTGTGAAGTGAATACCTTTTGCTGGAACAAATTCCAGTCTAGACCAAACAGCCCTGCTGTGAATGTGACCTCAATGAAAAGGCACAAAAAAGATGTTTGCAATATCATATTCAATTGATATGTATAAATATTCTGCAATTCTACCACACTAGACATAATAATAACCCACTGTGGAAGTTACTTCAATTTATTACTATTTCATTAACACAAGTTTGCCTTTTCTGTACATTAGAGGTAAATTAACATTTCATCTTCACTAGTGATAACAATTTGGGCAGCTACTTTAACATATCTAATATGAACAACAAAACACATTTTCCTTTGTTCTTAAAATGCTGTCCATGAAATTGTGCATATCTTTTTTTTTAATGACGGTGAATGTTTACTGCAATTCATAGCAAATTTTCAGAAGCAAACAAATGGACGCTATATTTAAATAAAAATACAGTATGATTTGCATGTATTTTCCTGACTTTCGTGGTGCCTTTAATGCAAATTTGAAACAGATAGAGATGTTTTTGTGCATCTTAGAAGACAAAGGAGCAACATTAAAGCCCGTCTTACAGTAGCTGTTGGGTTGATGTTTACCAGCACTTTGTTCTTATATTTTTGCTCCCCTTTAACACTTGCAGCCAGTTTTTCAAGTGATATTACTCTATTTGAGATAAGAAGCTACAGCCTCTTAAAAAAAAAAAAAAAAAAAAGACTAATGAGGTTTGGAAGGAAGTCCAGCAAAGCCCCTCTTCAGTACTTGAAAAGATTAGCGGGCCTTCCTGGTGGAAGCTGAGGCCATCTAATATTTATTACCTCTATAACTTACCCTCCTGTGTACGGCAAGAACATTTAGTTGCAAGCAGGCAGGTGAGAGGTTAAAAGGGGAACAGCAGTGCAATAAAAAGGACAATGAAATAAATTTGACTCACTATGAAAAAGCCTTCACAACCAACATAATCTTAGTGGGGAGGAAGAGTTGTGCCGAGGCACTTTGCAAAAACTGTTCATCTCAAACCTAAAGGACAACCTTGCCTCGAGAGGCAGGCATTCACACAGTTTTAATAGCAGATTGTAGATCACTAATCAAACTAAGAAAATAATGTGTTCCTTTTTTAAAAATTTGCATAAACTATTATTTTATAAGAACTAAAATCAGAGTCAAGGATGATTAAACAGACAAAACAGGAAAGCATATTCATTTAAATTTAATCATTAAACAGGCGCTTTTTATCCAAGGAGATTTACAAATGTGGAACCTAACAAGCTCTGATTCTCAGTCAACATGTAGTAAGTTAAGTGCTGTAAGCAAAAATGTGTCAGCCACAAGGAAAAGCAGTGGATCATTTATTTATTAAGAAAGATAGCTATTTTTTAAATATTGCAACTGAGTTGGCTATGCATGTAGAATTAGATATTGCAGCAGCTACTGTGGAAGCACAAAGCTGAAGAGTTCAGCTGTGAAGAGTTTGCTGTGATCCAGGGACCACCAGTCACTGATTGTTGGCAGAGCGCGGTGACTGGAAAGGGTGATCGCTCTGTAGGGGAGTGTCAGAACTTTCAATCTGAATTCAATGAATATTTAAGACTGGATTTATTGAAATTAAAGAAAAAACATCTGTGTGGCTTTAAATCTAGCCAGAACCAGTTTTAGCCTGTGGCCAAAACAATGTGTGACTCTCACTTGTGTGTCTTCCAGTGTGTGCAACCGTATCAGGCGAAGTGGTCCTTCAAGAGATAAGACTAAGAATAGATTATTCTCACCTTGCTCTGCTTCCTTCTTTTAACCTCTAACTGCAGAGCCAAGTACATTCAAGTAAGTAAATAAGGTACAAGCAGGGATCACAAAAAAGCTTTAGATACAGAAAGTGTGTCATGAAACAGGCGGACAAACAAAACTCAAGCACTGGACTTTAATTCTATATATGCAATTCCTTACCCTTTAACACCAGAGATTTAGCTCAAGTATTGACAGATAAGATAAGATAAGATAAGATAAGATAAGATAAGATAAGATAAGATAAGATAAGATAAGATAAGATAAATGTAGGCATGATTTTTTGCATACTCTAGGGCACGGTCTTACAAAAGATTTTTGCCATCAAAAGCTTGATTTAGTTTATTGAGACCAAGCAATTCCATCCTCCTTTTTTGGTTATTTCTAATGGTTCAAAATCTCCAAATAGTTTCCCCCATCCACCTTCACAACATTCCAAAAATGGTCAATTGGGCGGGACAAACCTACATGTCAATCTAAAGAAACCTTCACCCCTAATAGTGATGGTAAAGTAATGGACATCAAAAAAAGTTTTACAAACCAAGAAGTACATGAGTTCTTGTTTGGTGTGAATGTGGGCTTTTCAACATGGGAGAAATTTGGAATATATATTTTTTTAAACACTAGTGGTCATTTAGTAAGACTTTAAGTTAGGTTTGAAGAGCCAAATTATTCTTCAATGCCACCAAGGGAATGATAGGATAAATCACCCAGAAGGGGTGTGGAAAGAAAAGTATAAAAACTCACGAGTACAAAAACATGATGAGAGCATAAACACTCCAGTGAGATGGTGAAGTCAGGGTAATATGATTTAAGACTCACTGACTTTTCAGCCTCATAATGAACGCCATGCCCCTAAGTATTTTGTCTGCTTTTATTTCCTTCTGTCACTTGAACTCTACATGCAATGCTGTTTTATTCAATCAAACTGAAAAAAGGGTCCCTTAGATGGCCTGGTCCTCTAAAAGCATCCCCTTTGTCTCCCTCACTAGCTCCCCTCTTCGTTTTAGCCTTCAAAGTACAAAGGAGTAGAACAAGTGCCAAAGGGAGTGTGGCCAGTTTGATAACACACAAGGGAGCACCTCTTTAACGTCTCTGCCTCATTTCCATTGCACCAAGGAAATCGCTGTGAAACCTAAAGGTTTGTCAGGAAACAGTTCAGAAAAGATATACAGAGTTTAAGCAGGACTATACAAGCCAAATATGTGGGTTATAGAGAGGCAACTTGCATAAAACATTGAGAAACATAATTTAAATTCACTTAAAATTTAGGATAAAAATAAGCACATTTTCTGCAAATGTTTTATTTTAAAAACAACAAAGCGATGTTATTGTAAAATATAACTAAACTGACCATGTACTACACCTAAAAATTAACTGATGCACAACTAAGCAATTTTATTGCCAGCAGACAAAAGGCCATCTGCTAAAACGCATTAACAGACAGAGAACACCAACTCAGACTTGATACAGACAAGTAATGAGATTTGAGAGTGCACTTTCAGAATTAGTCAAACTTAATATGTTTTTATTTCAAAACATATTTAAACCAGAAACAGAAAATATTAAAAACAGAAAAACAGGAGCTGGCAGATGGTTTTAGTCCAGTAAGAGCAAAAATAAGAAGTTTGCATACATTTTTGTTTTTCATACTGTGAAAAAGCTAGAAATAATGGCACATAAACATTCAAGCATGCACTGAACCATAAATTTATAGAATTTATCAAGGCTGACTTTCAACCAGATAGCGCTTGTGCACATAAAATGAGTAAAATCAAGGTCAAGGGCTTTGAATAACTTCTCATGGCCGAGTTAGTGTTTATGCATTTTACGTGCATATTAAAGAAGCTCCTTCATTCAACTTTCAGTTTTCATTTATGATCTATTAACTTGTAAAAAGTGCCATACGCTTCCTGGCGCCCTGAAAATCAACAGTGAGGGGCGCGAGCTAGAGAAGGGAAAGGGCGTTTGAAAGTCGACCACACAGCTGCACAGTTCACAGATTACTGAAGTTCTGATCTATGATGTGGCATTAGACACCCACATACAGTAAGAATAGATTCAAGGAGGTTCATCCAACAGTCACATATGGCATTTATGGCCAGATTTGGACTTGTTAGTCTCCACTATTTAAACCCAATAAAATATTGTGGCTTGGGAAGAAGCATTGGCTGATAAGCTCAATAACTGTGGAATGGTACGTCCACACTGGCCTCGGCAACGTGTGTTCAAGAAACTACTTCCAATGAAATGTCTCTAATGACCATGTGCATATGCGCATTTTGGGCTTTCACATTCATGTGTTGCTACATATGTTTTTAAGTCAATTCTTAGGCTCTACAAACAAAATGTGTGGTGAGAATTTGATAACTTTGGCCAGAATGATATGACTCCAAGTATTTCGTACATCAGAATAGAGCTCTGAAAAAAAGGGCCTGGAGCAAGATTTGCAAAATTTTAAGTTTCTTAACTTTCACCTGAACCCTGGAGACCAATCACCTAACAAGCAGAAACACACCAGGAATACCAGCACGTGTGACAGATGTGACAGATCCACGTCACAGCTCAGCGGTGAGCACATAATAGATGCTCTCCGAACTAAAATCCTTGAGCTCATCAGCATTTAAAGTAGGTCAGAATCACCCCATTGTTGAGCTCAGTTTTAATACAGTCGATTGTGAGCAGGGCTTTGTAGGCATCCTCGGGCATACACAGCATATGAAATCAGAAGAGGGGATTAAATGTCTTTACACTGTAAAGCAAATGAAAGTGTGAATGCTTCAGAATATAATCCCCAGAAAAGTTATTTTCTTTTATTAGTTATATGTATGCAAAAAAAGTACAAAAAAAAATAAATGAAAAAAATGTAGTTTTCTAAACAAATTATATTTTAAAAATGATCCAATTTGTGTAAACAAATGGCCTTAACTACTAATGATAGGACCATCATTAAAGCAATATCTTAGCTACTAACAGCAAATAACATTGACTTCTTTATATTTATCTCCTATAAATGATAGGTGGGAGAATTTGCACCAAGTTAAACCTTTCCATTTTCGTGAATTCTATTATATTTCAATATTCTTGTAATACACAAATACCAGATTAAAGACACAGACATCAAAGTTTAATCCAGGTCATCCTGCTGCATCTACAACGAAAACTGTACAAGTCAAAGGGTGGTTTGAGAAATACATTCAGCCAGATGAAGGTATGCTGCATTGTCTTTGAACTTTTCTTATTAGCACTATTCAAAGACAGAAGATATAATAATTAATTAAATCTAATTATGGATTCTCTACAGAGTTTTAGTGTTTCGTCAAAAAAGAAATAAAAATAAACAGATAAATAAAAATAAAGTTGTAATATTTTGAGAAAGTAAGTCATATAACTTAAGAGTAAATTGTCAGAATTTTACAAGATGTTCAAGTATGAGGAAAAAAATAAAAAATGTAGCAACAAAAAAAGGCAATGCTATGTTTAAAAATAAAATTTTACATTTTAGCTTATAAAATGTCTCAATAAAACATTTGAAAATTATCTGTATAATTTATGTTCCAGGACATCACACTTTTTTTGTTTCAATTGAATGAAAATACATCTATTTTTATCATAAATGTATCATATTTTTATGTGTAAATTTGTAATTTTACTATTGTAAAATATTAACATTTTTCAAATAATTGTACGACAATTCTTGTAAAAACACTGACTTTTTTCTCCCTTTTTATATATTTTTTTGTAATTGTTTTCCTTTTTTTTCTCATAGTTTTAAGTTTGTTTATTTTTCTCATGTTTTTACAAATTTGCCACTGGCTGTTTTTAAAAAATACCTAAAAGGCATATTTTTATGGCTATTCAAGTTCTAAATCAATATAATATTGTGTGTGAAACAAGTAATAAACATTTTATACTTTACTGTAGTTTTAAAACTTAAAGTTTATTTCCACAAACTGCAAGATCCTGTAGAACTCAATGAGCGCAAAAGTGACATCAAAGTTGCTATGGAAACCAAACAGAACTGGATAAAGAAAAATGATGTTATGAGGGGAACGAAAAGAGCAGTGTATGTAATTTGCTTAAAACAGAGTGAACATTTTCAAACAATCTCTGAGATCTCTCCACAGTTTGAGCTACCAGAGTTGCTTTTGTGTCTTTCTTTAATCACATTCTGACTGCATGGTGTTAAGATCATTGCTCTGCTGAGGCTATGCAATCTGTTGCAGAGGCGTTAGTGTGTTTTTGTTCTTTAAGCAGCTTGCAACTGAGCTTTTTCTGGTCATTATTCATTGTGAAGAAACAAGAAAAACAACTCCTCTCTCTGTGAAGGATTCTCACACAATGCATACCTGCTTAGAGTGGGTCAGGAAATGAGAAATGGCTGCTGTTGAAAATGTCAAAATCTAAATTGTAATTGACACAGGAGCTAGCGTAGCGGAGAAGCGATGATGAGGTTATTATTCAGGGCTAAGGAGGTAATCTTAGCATTTTCTTAAGCAAACACATGCCATGTAAAAACTCTGCCAAGAAAAGCAAAAGCAAAGAGAGAAAATCAAATACCGACTAAATCAACAAACTTGAAACAAGTGGTGCCATGAATATTCCCATTTGCCCCCAGGGGCAGTGCTACCGTCTGCATTTAAGAATTCTTTTTATCCCTCTTTCCTCCACAGTTTGACTTCATAGACATACTCCTCTGCAGAATCCAGGTGGGGAGGGCGGTGGGCCACGTGGCCTTCCTAAAGCTCACTTTACTGCAAAGTGTAAAACATCAGAGATCAATGTAGCTGTGAGTGGAAAACAAATGAGAGCATAATTAAGATTAAACTTGGGCAAAGCGACTGGTGCAACATCCATCCTTCACCAAATAGGCTTCATTGACATGTGCAAGTTTTGTATTCCCAGTTGCACAGCTTAGGAGGCTGACAAAAACAAAAATATGTCTAGAAAATCTTCTTAAATGTGTAAATTTGTCCAAGAAAACGAGACAATTTTATTAAATGTTGCCTAAAAACAGCATTTTAATTACTAAGTGATTTTTGAGAGCGCTTTGAAAATAGATTTAAATATGATCAGAGTGGGGTTTTTAGGATAGAGAAGTAACTTGATCCTCAAAACTGCATCTCATCTGCAGACCCTCTTCATCACATTGTCCAAGTCAGGTGCTAAATTCTAGCTGGCTTTGTTGTGCAAATGGACCATTACCATCAGCCAATGAAGAACCCTTCACTTTAAAAACAATGGACATCTCAACCCCTCCGCTCTAATGTTTTAAAATAGGAAACTTTCTGGTTCCAAGAACGTTAAAATCCCAGAGACTTATTGAGAAATAAACAGTTATTATGCAGTCATTTTATTTGTCAGAACAACCATTCTTGCTCTGATACCATCTTCTAAATATCTTCTTTCTAATCCTATTTTTAAAAATATTTTTCTTTGTCGCAAGTTATTCAAGTTATAAACTGACCAACCAATGCCTCAGTAAAAGCATGTAGGTCCAGCTGGTCCCACTTCAAACTTTTGATTGACAGATTCTCCCAAGCTCGCTTTCAGTAAGAAGGGGTGTGGACTCTGAACAAGCTCATTCATGATTGGTGACTGTAGCTCCCCAAAAAACGTGACTCTGACCAACTCGGACCATTCACTGTCAACTGGTTTTAAAATGGTGGCGCATGTATCAGGAAGCAATGGTGACAGATTGGGCGTCATTTCGCGAGAGCCGAAGGTAAGGCATTTTCCATGGTTAACGTAACACATCGTTTTGTCCATTGCTTTTATGACAATGTGAAGAACATGGCAAAGCTAACCAGGTTTTTCTGTGGTTCCACATTAAAATCAAGGGTTTTCCTAATTCTTAATTTGATGACAAAAATAACTAAATAAATAAAGTAATTCAATTTTTAGGATACAGTTTCTACAAAGCAGCATGAGGTCATTAGAAATTCACCTCCGAGTTGTGGGCGGGACCATTGGAACAGAGTAAGCCTCCCCTGGGTTCCCATAATTCATTTGTTTGCATGCTCTCCTGCTATCTTACAGCCCCTCACGACCCCAACCTAACAGTATTGATGCAACAAAATGGGGAGCAATATCAGAGCTATTCAGCCGTACAGTTTTGAGCCAGATGCCAGCTCGGATGAGGAAAATAAAAAGATCTATTTATCTGCAAGTGGATGCCTGCCGACCGTGGCACCTATGTCACTGCTACAGACTTTTTCTAATGACATATTTTCGTCTTTTCCTGATTTACAGAAACACAATTTTTCAGCAAGATCATGTGAAAAACACCAAATGCACAATTTTTCATAGGAGTGGATCTTCATCTGTCCTTTGACAAAACAATAAAAATGTGCAAAACATTGTTTACACATGAAAATTTACCTTGAACTGATGCATGCCCTCAAAATGTTGCCTAGGTGGTCAGAGAAGCAAAATAGGGAACAAGACCCTCTAGAAAGATCTGGATCTCAAAAAATGAAATTAGAACCACCTCACTCTCAAATACATATATATATATATATACATATATATTTATATAAGTCAGTCCTGAGACTGGCAGTAGAGAGCTGTATGAGGGCCAATCCACATATATATCTGTAAAAGGCACTGAGGCTATTGGGGATAAAGTATGGAGGCATGAAGAGAGGCTATTTCCATGGGGAGTCCTTGGAGAGGCCAGACCCAAACTACAACTGAAGCCTAGCAATGAGAGGTCTCTCTGGGGGGCTGCAGCGGATAAGAGGCTCTGGCGGAAGAACTCTCACGTCAGCACTTCAATCACGCCTAATCCCTGCTTAGTACACCCACTGCTATGGCAAGGAGAGAGCCAGGGAGAAGGAGAGGAGAGGGGAGTGAGGATGATGAGAGGGAAGGCTAAGAGAAAGACAGATGAAGTGAAACAGAGGGAAGATAAAGGCAAAAAAGATTAAGAGAAAATTAGAAAAAAATGCAAAAGGGAATCATCAAAGGTGAGCACAAGGAAGCAGTAAAGGCTGATGGCATCTGCTGTCAAAATGAACATTTCTTTTACTTTTAGTTTCCATTACAAGAAACAGGTAAAACGAGACTATAAGTATGGATTTTAGATCTCAAAAAGGATTTTTGGCTTAATTAAAAAAAATAATAAATGTGATAAACCGCAATAGTACCAGGAATGTGTGAAAACTTTTAAAACTGCAATATAAAAATGAGAAAACTAGTTAATAAATTCCATTAGTATTGAATAGGAGCATGACGATGCAGAAGCTATGAAGAGATGTGCAAGTGTCTCTGCAAGCTTACGCTTGTGCATCTACATGTGTTTTGTCTGAACTGAGAGATAAAATGGTGAGGGAGAGGACAAATGAGGGATGGAGATGAAGCAGATGGACCAGGGGAGATCAGCGAAAGAGGATTATGCCACGTCAAACCATCATCGCACTCATAAAATCAGTCCACCCACATTGCTCGGGTGGGTTCAGCGCCAATGTAGAGCAGGGATAATTTAAGGCCCAAAGTCTATCTCCCACCCTCACCCTATAATAGTAAACTAATGCTGTGGGGGAGTAGACAGAGGAGACAGTTTAAATTAAGAGCAGGGATTTCACATGAAAGGGTGACAGAGAATACGTTTCTTTAAATTGTAATATGTGATTGTAGAGAAAGCTGTGGGGACTTTAAGTCAAGAGGGTCAAAGATGCCAAAATGTCACTTATATTTGAAATATTTGGTTAGTTACAGTGGACACAAATGAAAAAAACTCTTTCTAGGTTATTTATAGTTTCTTTTAAAGACCCACTCAATGAAAATTGTGTTTCTGGTGCTTTTAATGTGTTTTGTGGCATTTTTCTGATGGTGGAGGACAGATATGAAGAATAATAAGCTACACATTGCATTTCTGAGTATCTATTTATTCAAATTGTTAAACAGATTAAAAAAATGCTGTTTGAAAAAAATTGCAGAAGGCCACAAGCTCCCTGCTCTGCTCCATTCCGATGCATCCACTTGTAGACAAATAGATCCATGTATCATCGTTGTCTTCGTTTTCTTTGTCTGAGCTGGCATGTGGCTCAAAACTTTACATCTGGATTGCTACGATATTGCTCATCTTTTTTGTTCCACCGCTGATATTAGGTTGGGGTTGTAATGGGCTGTGAGCTAGTGGGAGAGCATGCAAAAAGATGAATGAAGGGAAATGGCAGTGGGCTTACAATTTCAATGAACTTTTACTCTGCAGAAATTATGCCCTAGAAAATTATACATTTCCTTTTTTAATTTTGCCTAAAAATTAAAATGATAATGATTATTTTAAAAAACCACAGAGAACGCTTTGAAAATACATCAAAATATTATCGGAATGGGACTTTTAGTAAGATAAGCATTAGTCATGTTACTAAACTTTATAAATCTACCTTTAAATTTCTTTTAATGATATTGTTGCCAAAATGATCAATTCTTAAACTCATAAGTGAGTTTCTAGCATAAATGTTGCACTTGTATTCCATTTGTTTATATGCTCTGTGTCAGAAAAGTTTTTTTCATGATCCACCACAAACAGACAAGCCCACATTTTGGCCCCACGGTGTAATCTCTCATGTCAAATGTCACGGAGCATCACTGAAAGCTTCTTATGTCATTCCAGCACCACATTCAGCACCAGCAGCAAAATTCAATTCAATTCAATTTTATTTATATCGCCCAAAATCACAACCATAGCCATCTCAATGGGGTTTACACTGGTATTTATGCAAAGAACATAAAGTCAATCATAAAAATATAATCAATAGCTGGTTGCTAAACTAAGCTATACAGACAAAGCTAAACTGGTATCCCTGCCCTTAGACCCTCCTTCTTGATGAGGAAAAACTCTGAATAAAAACCCTATCTTGGGAGAAAAAAAAAAAAAAAAGAAACCTCAGGAATGCCCATATGACGGAGTGATCCTCTCCCAGGAGGACAGGTGATCTGCTTGAACTGTTAAAGAATAATTAGCTTATCTAACTCATGTTTGAATAACAACTACATGTTTTAAAAACATCTACATGTATGAATAGTGTACCATATGGGCTTCTTCCAGATAAAACTGTGGGGCTGCTGGAGATGCGAGATGAGTCAGAGGAGAAGTTCACAGCCAAAGACTGGAGCACAGATGATCCACCCGAAATCTCTCCCTCTCCCCCAGAGGCGGCTCAGAAACAGGGACAACATATGAATCGCACTGCACCAAACAAAGGTAAATGATTAAGAATAAAAGAGAGAAGTAATAGAGGACAGAACTCCAGTGCACCATACTTTCCCCAGCTTCTAACTTCTTGTAGCCTGCTAGCAACTAATTGAAATTTTGAAATTTAATTCAAACATGTTAATGGTAAGCTGCATGTAACATGGCACAAATAGTGGATGGTAATAACAACAATAGGGAATCTTCAGTTTTAGCACGTCAATATAAATATATTGTTAAACTAATCTAAGCCTATGTAAGGCCACTAAGCAGAGGGAATAGGCCGCCATGACCCGATTTATGAAACCATCTTCCCTTTGCTTAGCTCCGTGGAGAAGTACGTGTTGTGGATGTAATGTAATTTAAAATTATTCACCAAAACTTTATTATAGTAGGTGAGGTAGGGGAGCAGTGAGTTAGATATTCTCTGATTGTTAGCTAGCCTGGCAATAGGCCTGTCCAAAGAGGAATGTTTTACGCCTAACTTTGAATGTAGAAACTGTGTCTGTCTCTCTTACATGAGCTGGAAGCTTATTCCATAAGAAAGGGGCTTGGTGGCTAAAGGCTCTAGCTCCAATTGTGTGTTTAGGAATTCTAGAAACCACAAGCAGTCCTGCATTTTGTGAGCGAAGTGTTCTGTTTGGTTGGTAAGGCACTATAAGATCTTTAATAAAGGATGGGGAAATACCATTTATGGCTTTTTAAATTTGCTGGAGGATTTTGAACTTGATTCTAGATTCAACTGGGAGCCAGTGAAGTGAAGCTAACACATGAGTAATTTGTTCTCTTGTGCAGGTTCCTGCTAACAATCTAGCTGCTGCAGTTTGAACAAGCTGAAGGCTTTTCAAAGAACTTTTAGCGCACGCTGCTAGCAGAGTTACAGTAATCCAGCCTAGAGGTAACAAATGCAACGATGAGTTTTTCAGCATCACTTTTTGAGAATACAGTGCCTTGCGAAAGTATTCGGCCCCCTTGAACTTTTCAACCTTTTTTCCACATTTCAGGCTTTAAACATAAAGATATAAAACTGTAATTTTTTGTGAAGAATCAACAACAAGTGGGACACAATCATGAAGTGGAATGAAATTTATTGGATATATCAAACTTTTTTTCACAAATAAGAAACTGAAAAATTGGGTGTGCAAAATTATTCAGCCCCCTTACGGTAATTGCACCACCTTTTGCTGCGATTACAGCTGTAAATCACTTGGGGTATGTCTCTATCAGTTTTGGACATCAAGAGACTGACATTTTTGCACATTCCTCCTTGCAAAACAGCTCGAGCTCAGTGAGGTTGGATGGAGAGCGTTTGTGAACAGCCATTTTTAACTCTTTCCACAGATTCTCCATTGGATTCAGGTCAGAACTTTGACTTGGCCATTCTAACACCGGATATGTTTATTTTTTAACCATTCCACTGTAGATTTTGTTTTATGTTTTGGATTGTTGTCTTGTTGGAAGACAAATCTCCATCCCAGTCTCAGGTCTTTTGAAGACTCCATCAGGTTTTCTTCCAGAATGGTCCTGTATTTGGCTCCATCCATCTTCCCATCAATTTTAATTATCTACCCTGTCCCTGCTGAAGAAAACCAAGCCCAAACCATGATGCTGCCACCACCTTGTTTGACAGTGGGGATGGTGTGTTCAGGGTGATGAGCTGTATTGCTTTTACGCCAAACATAATCTTTTGCATTTTTGTCAAAAAGTTCGATGTTGGTTTCATCTGACCAAAGCACCTTCTTCCACATGTTTGGTGTGTCTCCCAGGTGGCTTGTGGCAAACTTTAAATGACTGTTTTCATGGATGCCTTTAAGAAATGGCTTTCTTCTTGCCACTCTACCATAAAGGCCTGATTTGTGCAGTATATGACTGATTGCTGTCCTATGGACAGACTCTCCCACTTCAGCTGTGGATCTCTGCAGTTCATCCAGAGTGATCATGGGCCTCTTTGGCTGCATCTCTGATCAGTCTTCTCCTTGTTTGAGCTGAAAGTTTAGACGGACAGCCTGCTCTTTGTAGATTTGCAGTGGTCTGATACTCCTTCCATTTCAATATTATTGCTTGCACAGTGCTCCATTGGATGTTTAAAGCTTGGGAAATCGTTTTGTTTCCAAATCCAGCTTTAAACTTCTCCACAACAGTATCTCTGAACTGCCTGGTGTGTTCCGTATTCTTCATGCTGCTCTCTGCGCTTTAAACGGACCACTGAAACTATCACAGAGCAGGTGCATTAATATGCATCCAGGAATCTAGAAAGAACAAATGAATCTAGTTTCTGCTGAAAATTTGATCAACTCAAGTTCGTTTGGATGGATGGCCCACAGGAGTGAAAGATCATTTGAATAACAGAACAGCAATGCAAATGAATTCTGTTTTACTCAAAAATTTAAGTATTTTTTTGCTTGCAAGTGAACTCTGGTGCTGCCCACTATGATGTGAATGCACAGTGAAGTGTCACCAAAGTACTGTGTGTTTCAAGTAAGAATAAAGTCTATCCATCCATTTCCCTCTGCTCATTAAGGACTGGGTTGTGGGGGCAGCATTCTAAGCAAAGATGCCCAGACTTCCCTCTTCCCAGCAGCTAATTCAGTGCAGCTGTGGAAGTGCACCTAGTGCAGCTCAGTTGGGGGGGACCCCAAGGCATTCCCATGTCAGCCAAGAAATGTAGTCTCTCCAATGAGTCCTGGGTCTTCCCCGCTGTCTCTGCCCAGTGGGACATGCCTGGGACACCTCCCCAGGGAGGCGTCCAATCGGACCAAATGTCCAAGCCACCTCAACTGGCTCCTCTCAATATATAAGAGCTCTGCTCAGAGCTCTCCCTGGGTGACACAGTTTCTCACGCTATCTAAAGCTGCATTCTCACTGAACATGATTTTCACAGTGAATTTGCGCTAGCTGCCGCTCTCTCTTTTCTTTTTTTTTTTTTAACTTGTCCTGTCCAACAGCTGAGCAAACAGATATGAGCTGAAGGCCTCTTGTGTTGGGCAGATTGTAATGTTACAATAAGGGGTTAGTATATTCCCCTTTTGTATATGAGGTTAAACTTTGTTTTTACGGAAGATTGCAGGTTAGATTCCTGTCTTGCCTGCCCATGTGTCAAAGTGTCCCTGGGCAAGACACTGAACCCCACATTCCCTCTTGTGGTAGGTTGGCGACAGTATTCAGCTGCAGAGTCACCATCAGTGTGTGAACCTGTGCGAATGGGACTGTGACTGTAAAGTACTGTGGGCCTTCAAGGAAGATAAAAAAGAGCTTTACAAGTATATGCCATTTTACGTCATTTGACTTAACATTGAAACTGGCAACCTCCGCTGCGCGAATTGCATTTTGTGTGAACGCAGCATTCACGCAGCAGCCCTACAAAGGAAGCTAATTTTAGCTGCTTGTTTTCAGGACCTTATCCTTTTGGTCATGACCATCTTAGAGCAAAGATTGACTAATAAATTGACAAAAATAATAATCATAGGACTTGTAGAAGCCCCCCACCCCACCCCCCGCCCCTTCTGATTAGTTGTACAACTCTGTCCATTGCAACAGTGCAACATGAAAGCATTCTGGGGCATTCTGGCCCCAACTGGACATCAGAACCAAATTCGTAGGACTGTCCTGGTCTTCACATACCTTCGCTGTAAGCATGTTTTGGGTCGGCTCTAACCTCAACAGTTTTTATAATCTGTTGCCTATCCACTTTAACCATTTAGCACAAGAGTTTAAGCTCCAGTGTGGATATTTCTTCAACTGTTTACACAATTGACGTGATTCCAGAGGATTTTAAAGCAAAGCATTGAAACACATTTTCTTTGTATTGAAATACGTACAACACTTTTTAGTAGTGAAGTGTTTATATAATCCATCTAAGATAGCCTTGCATCGTTATCCATTCGTAAAGTGTTGGATAACAGTTCAAAGCCAATTTGAAAAGCCCCTTATGTCCGCATCAGAATCAACTGATTCATGTGATCACATCAACTGTCAAAGAGTAATGGTACGTCAAAGAGTTAGATTTCTGACAACTAAAGTGAATTTTGTTCCATTGATTCAGACTGTCACTGAGCCTACAAAACCTTTGCACCTAAGCTTCAAAAATATGTGCTCAATTTTCATGTGAGCCTAGAAGAAACAAAGTCACCTGCAAGATGTGGTGTGTATGCATCACGCTAACTGTTAAAACTGTACACTTTGGTTTCAAAATAGGATAAACTCAAACTTTTATCGACGACAAATATCTGTCGTCCAGCACAAAAGAAGTGAACTTTTAATTATACGCCTTACTCACTAAACAGTTGTGTAACTATACTCATCGCTTTACATATCCGACTCTAATCCAACAACTGCTCATGAACAAAAAAACTGTACAGCTAAACAAAAAGGAATCATGATAAGCAGTATCTGCAGTGGGCAGGAACAAAGCTGATACCCTGAAGTGAAATGGTTGATGCATCCCGAATCCATCTGTTCCCATGGACGCAAATGTGTTCACAAGGGAGTAACACAGGCGTGCCTGAGTATCCGCATGTGGCTAATGAAGGTACACAAACATTTCAGGAAGTTTGAAATAACTGATGTTCTTTCATTAGAGTATAAATAAATCAGGAAGGAATTAGGACTGGTAAGTGAGGGGCTCCTCAAAGGACAAATTACATTTTCAGGGTCACTTTGCACAGCAGCAGCACAAAGTGCTGAAGTAATGCAAGAAACAGTTGGCAAATTATATCAATAAAAACCAACAAAAAAATTAATTTTCATAAAAAGCATTCACTGCGAAAAGGTTTTCCATTGAACTCCTCCCTTATGTTATAAAAACGGAAACATTAAAGCCATGTATGCACTTGAGTCAGCTGCACGGAGATGCATCCCATAATTTTACAAACTAAGACAAGAGTCCTGCTGCCAAAAAGCAGCTACCCACAGCACAGAGCCTTGGACTGAGTTTTTCAATAAACCAACACTTTATGTTCTTAGTAGTCTTTGGCAGCAGTTAGACTTTCCAGAGAATCACAAACTCCACGAGAGCAGATGGCCAATAATCATCGCAGCATGAGATTGGTCACAGATATTTAACAGAGACATCAATTCACCCATAGTTTGATGTACTGCTATTAAGGTCAACAAATAGTCATAATAATAATAATAATAATAATAATAATAATAATAATAATAA